>SDVV010037176.1:0-10869 GCA_016164225.1 Gammarus roeselii
GCTGTGCAACGCTCTAAGTGTACAATTAGCTTGTGGGCCTATCAACTCGGGGAGTTATAGATTGACCTTTGTTAAAATATAAGGGGTAGGCCGTTACTCCAGCAGGGCTGGAGGCGGTAGTAGTATGGTCGGATGCCACAACTTCTGGAGAGTGTTGGGGCGAAGGGTCTTCCTACCTTTGGGACAAAAAATCGCTACCCCTGCAGTTGCACTAGCCGGCTACTAACCCCCGCACCCTACCACTGCTGCTCAATAAGGCGGTTACTACATCGCAGCATGTGGAGCCATCACTCATGCTTCGTCACGCTGATGATGTACGCTATCGTACAATCTTCAGCTTCAAGACACAGAAGCGCTGAATGAACTTACATCCCAAGCCCCCGAAGAGGCTCAGCTGTTGCCTAATATACTACTAGATATTGAAAGCCATGGCCGGCTGCTGCATTAGCGGTGGAAAAACAAGGACCTGGCATCCGACATTTTCAGCCTCAAACCAGAAAATCAAGAAGCTCAGCCGGTCAAAGAATCATCAATGGTGTCTCAATGGAGCATTTTCATTGCCATCATCATTGGGTAATCTTACCATTGCCATTATCGTTAGGTAATCTTACTAATATGCGAAGATGAAAACATGGTGAGTGTGATGAATGCCATCTTGCTTGCACCGACTTCCAGCTTACATACATATACAAAGCAGTGAATGTGAGCCTTCTTCAACTGGGCACACTAGTGAATGTGAGCCTTTTTCAACTGGGCACATCAGTGAATGTGAGCCTTTTTCAACTGGGCACAGCAGTGAATGTGAGCCTTTTTCAACTGGGCACAGCAGTGGATGTGAGCCTTTTTCAACTGGGCACAGCAATGGATGTGCTTTTTTCAGCTGGGCACAGCAGTGAACGTGAGCCTTTTTCAACTGGACACAGCAGTGAATGTGAGCCGTTTTCAACTGGGCTAAGCAGTGAATGTGAGCTTTTCAATTGGGCACAGCAGTGAATGTGAGCCTTTTTCAACTGGGCACAACTGTGAATGTGAGCCTCATTCAACTGTGCACAGCAGTGGATGTGAGCCTTTTTCAACTGGGCACATCAGTGGATGTGAGCCTTGTTTAACTGGGCACCTCCGAACAGAAGCAGCGTCCACTTGGGTCACTAGTAAACAGGAACAGAAACAAGACTTGTTTGCAGCGGTAGTTTTGTCCCACTTTCCCATTAATGAAAATAATGCCATCTCACTCGTTGGCATGGGACCTACAGGTTGAGAGTCTTAAAAAAAATAGAATTTCAAGTATGACAGAACTTACTTTGTTATAATCAAAACTGGTATAGAAATGTATTAAAAAAAACATATAATAACATTAATACCCTTTATTGAACCACTCGATTGTACAATAATGCCGACAGAACAACAAGTTTAACAAAGCCTTCCTGTCAATATATTCAAATTACGCAACAAAAGAACATACATGGTCACTGGACAAAGTAGGTAAGAAATACGCGACACAAATTCATAAGTTGAGTGGTGACAAGCGCGCCTGGATACACTATATTTCCCTCTCCCACAAGAATATGTATAAAACAAAACTCAATGTCAGGATCTTCATGCACCTCCTCTCTTTAATTGGAGATAATTCATACCACTCACAACAACACATGACCTCCAGGAAGGGATTTTTAGAATACGAATCCAAAGCTAGCACTCGTTCTTCCAGGTACAACAATCACCCTCCAGAAAATATCATTGCACTGATAGTGACTCGTAAATTTACACCACAGTTAGTCACAGTAGATAGGATAACAATAGGTTCTAAAGAGCTGTATTTTAACATCAGTCGTGCAGAAAAAGAATTTCCTGATAAGCGATTGCCAACTCGTGTAATTTCCAAAGTTGCTAGGAGATATCAGCGTTGCTACACCGGTTGTTTGTTATTAAGTGAGCTAAGTAGGGAAAACTGTTCACAATATCTAACTGAGTACCATTTAACACATTATTCATTCGGATGCGGGGTTTTACTAACATACAAACTGATACGCTAGTATGTACTTAATATATAGTGGTGCGCCCTTCCCCTCGCATATATTTAGCATATTGAAGAGCATCCACGTGAGGGGCCAGTAGGACCATATCATCCGCATATCGAATTGCTTTAAAACAGCTTTCGCCCATATGACACCCAACACGGCTACGAGCTGGACGCATGTGTAGGCTGTCTACATACACAAGGAATAAGAAGGGCGAGAGAAGTCCTCCCTGCCTTATTCCATTGGTGATTCGGAATGGGTTTGATGTCGAGTTTCCCTGCACCTTGTTGTTGTTGTTGAGGCCCGTATTTTAGTGTTTCACAAGATGCATCGAGGCGATGCTGATCCCTTTCATTAGTTCTTTGAAGTGTCCAACGATTAACGCGGTCAATTGATTTTTGGCATCTAGAAAACAAAGGTTATACACTGGCCAGTCTCTGCTGACGGAGAAATGAATAGTTTGTTTCAGGGTTTGTTTCAGGCTCAAAGCCAAATTGGTTTGATGTTGTTTGGAGACATTCGCCAAGTCTGGTCTGTATATCAATTTCTAGTAATCTCGATGCTGAGGTAGCAATTCATATTTGGACTGTAATTGCCTACATCTACGGCATATATTTTGTTTTTGTATTTACTGTATAATAGGTTTTACAATTTCATCAATTAGTAGCTTTGGTAGGGTAGTTAGCCTTAAGGCAGCCAGTGGAGAAAATGGACATGGCATGGAGGAATTGAACACGACCATACTTGAAGACTTCTGCTGGTGTGCCATCCTTCTATTCAGCCTAATTTTTCAATCACTTAACCGCTGATCTAAGCCCCAACATATTGACGCTACCATTATTATATTTTTTCCTGTTTAAGCGCCTCATTAAAACTATTCGAGTCAGCATCGTTAACGACACTGTTCATTGTAGAATCAAAGTGGTTGCACCACATCTCCGCAATATTCCTCTGCCCTGTTTTACCATTCACACGTTCAGAAAGAGAAATGTTTTCAGTGTCATATTCTTTATTTCTTCCCAGAAATCATTCATCCGTCCATTAATTATTTTCTCACACAAATTAGTTTCATGAAATTTGTCCCCATGTTTCTTACAGAAGCGTGTACGTATTTGCAGGCTTTATTCGTTCTGTTGTTTTCCTTACGTAGGCGGCCATTTCGCGGTTTCCCAGCGTTCCGGCACTGCACAGAGGCCGCTACGTTTGCGTCATGTAACACAGCCACAAATAAATACGATAGCTATCTTAATCTTATGAGGTAAGCAAAGAAAATTGAGTCACGTTGTCTGCAACTTCCTTTCACTCCGGTTTCAGGCCTCATTCAACTGCAGAATTTCTGATTAAAGTTCGGATTCTTTCTGATGTATCTCATGAATTCGAAACCTGCAATGTCTTCAATATAAAGATGGAGTAGACGACGTAGGCTGACACACTGGACGCGTGCCCAAGCAGAGGTTATTCCTTCCCTGCCACTCGCCCCTATTACGTTATGAGAGCCTGTGCTGGGGGGTGCTAGGGAATTACCAAGACAGTGGGGGGGAAGGGTTTCCTACCCCACCGGCTGTCTCAATTTTGTCATGCAAGCCAGTATGGATGTGGGATGTCAGGGCGCTGACCAAACCGGGTTGTTTTCTTCCCCCCACCTCTCGTCTCTATCGCGTTATGCGAGCCTGTGGCACTCATAACGCAATAGACGCTGAACCACGCCGGGTGATCTTTCCCGACCACACGTTTGTATCGCTTTAAGGAAGCTGATACCAGAGGAGCTCAGGACTCGGCTCAAGTCAGTGTGTTCCTTGTCCCCATCAATCGCCTCTATCGTGTTATACAAGCCCGTGCGTCTTGAAGTCAGGCCACTGACCAAACCCGGTGTTTTATTCCACATCGTAGCCAATATTGCGTATGAGGACCTGGTCGGGGTAGATGTGGTCAGGGTGCTGACTATGAAGGGTGTGTTTTCTTCCCCACCACCCGCCTCTATCGCGATATCCGAGACCGTACAGGGTGGGGTTCAGTGGGCTGACCAAGCCGAGGTGTTCACTTCCCCCCCGGAGTGGTTGAGGTCAGAGCGTTGATAGATGAGGTGTACCCTTCACAAATGCCGGCCTTTATTGTACTATGGGCGTTTGTGCGGAGTGAGGCCATTATGCTGGCTAAGTCTCCACATACGCTGGGGCGTAACATGGTCCAGAATTGGGGCAATATATTGATGTATTACGCCTAAAACTGCCCGGTAAGTTGAAACATCGATTGCATGTCGTGACAAGCCTGCACCACACGGAGTCGTTAACTCTTCAGCATAGTAGTATACTAGGTAGACCTGAGATGGGCACAACAGTCCATTCATGTACTGCTTCCATTTCATAGTACTATCAGCACAGCCTATATCTGCTGATAGCCAATTCAAAGCTTCAACTGAAGTTATAGCCCTCTTTGCCGCTGCTGTGTTTCCATCGTTCTAATTCAGTACGGGGTGGATCAGACTCCCAATGCTGTCAAACCGTTGTTTTGAAGGTATTGACGCTGTTACTATTTACCACATCACGTGACAAGCGGTTACAGATGGTTGGTATCTTGATATGAAGAAGTCCTCGACGACTGAAGTTCTAAATGGTTTTGACTGGAGTTGACCGTTAACGGAGAAAAATATCTGGATTTGAAAGTGTGCCTTGGAGACCATTGCACACATTTTTTTCCCAGAAGGGAGCTGGCCATTTGCAAGATGCAGTTCACACTCCACTAATGCACTCACTCACACACATACCAAACGTTGTACAAATAGGGCTAGAAGGTCGTCTATAGTAATCCGTAACGCACCCTTTGAGGTTCGAGTTGTCAGCTGCCGGGCTCCCAGCTGTGTACCACTGGTGGACCTTTTTCCACCCACGTCCATTCCATTCCACAACGAGATGCAGAGAGCTAGAAAACGCAGCAGAGTGGCGTCAAAACTTATCCATTCACGTAATCACGCTTCAGACAACGAGCGGAAAAATGAGATTTTGTTTGCACTGGGCTTGAAAATAATACTTCTTCCCGAACACACTGCGGGCCGGGCCTTGGCTCGTGGAGTACTTAGAAGTGTTCACAAATGTTTACATGTGTGGGAAGACAACGACAGGCCTATTGGCCTAAACTAGGTTGCCTTTGGTAGCAAGATAACAAGTTATGAAGTAGAACGTCTAAGAGAGTTTCATGTGCCATTTCTGTTGATATAACATCAAGAAGGGGAACGGTTTAGCTGTTTATCGGCGATCTATGCAGAACTTATTGAGCCAAGACTTGAACGTTTCGATTGCATTGCAGTTTACAATTTCCGCTGGAAGTTTGTTCCATTCTTGGACAACTCTATACGGGAAGAAATTGAGCGTGATGTCGAGTCAGAAATGTTTCCCAACGATTTTGTATCCATTGTTCCTAGTCACTCCGTTCGTGTCTAGAGTGAAAAGGCTCGCTCGGTCGACGTTCTATCATGTCGCCTCTGTCTCGACGTTTCTCTAGCGAATAAAGATTGAGTTCACGAAGCCTGTCTTCGTAAGATTTATTTCGCGGCGAGGGGATGAGTTTGGTAGCTCTACGTTGAATCTTCTCAAGTTTAATAACGTCTTTTCTAAGGAATGGAGACCAGAATTGAACGGCATACTCGAGATGCGGTCTAACAAATGCATTAAATAACTTGAGCATACTGTGCTGGTTTTTGTAAGAGATAGTGCGGGATATCATACCTAGCATTTTGTTGCCTTTAATGGCAGCATCGTTACATTGCGTGCTGCTTTTTAAGTCGTTACTTATGATTACACCTAAATCTCTCTTTGGTGACGGGAATGAGTTTTTTTCCTGACAATAAATATTCGTGTTTGGGGTTATGAAGACCTATGTGCATAGCTTTGCATTTGTCGACATTGAATTTCATGTGCCACTTTTCTGACCAATCAACAATTTTGTTCAAGTCTAGTTGGATAGTCGGATCTGCTGACACTCTAGTTCAGTTTGCACTTTTCCTCCGATCTTAGTATCGTCTGCAAACTTGCTAATGTTTGATAGTACGTTACTATCGAGACCATTAATGAATATGGTGAAGAGAGCTGTACCTATCACGGATCCTTGAGGCACGCAGCTTGTGACATTACCCCAGGCGGATGAAGCTCCGTTAAGTACAACTCGCTGCCGTCTGTCCGTGAGCCAGCATTATATCTAGTTGTTCATCTAACTAGGCGCTTGTGAGGGACTTTATCAAATGCATCTTGAAAGTCAAGGTAAATGATATCAATTGGAGATTTTGTGTCGTGGATTTCTATTACATTCTGGAAAAAAAGTAGCAGGTTCGTAAGACAGGAACGGTTGTGTCTAAAACCATGCTGAGAGTCGCCAATCAATTTGTTTGATTTTAAAAATTCTGTAATTTTATCCATTATCAAACTTTCCATCAATTTGCCAATGACTGAGGTGAGACTATTTGGACGGAAATTACCGGGACTCTTTTTGTCTTTTTTTTTTAATTGGGGTAACATTGGCTTCTCCATTTAGAGGGGCAGGTGTCATTTACGAGAGTATGGGTGAAAATGTTTGATAAATGTTCGGTGATTTCGTTTCTAGTCTCTTTCAGAATTCTGGTATGAACTTGGTCTAGACCTGGAGATTTTGTGACTGTCAGTTTATCTATATATTAAATTACTTCGGCTAGGCAAAAATTCAGTGCTGAGAGCTTCAATTCGTCTTTCCGCGATGATATCCTCAAGATTAGGATTATCCTGATTCCCTGGCGTAAAAACAGAACAAAATTATTCATAAAGTGGGACATTTTTTTTGGTGTCGTCAGTTTCCAGTTCACCAACATTGTTCTTGAGAGTTGCCAATTACAGATCTTGAAATTTTTCCACTCAAAACATAACAAAAAAATTGTTTCGGACTAGGTTTGGCATTGGCGGCAATTTTATTTTCATTATCCTTCTTCTAACGTTTCTGGACCCTCTTTCGATCTCTTCTACTGATTTGGTATTCATTTCTTGCTATGTCGTCATGTTGATGTTTCTGTTTGATCGAGTGCTTTGCTTTCTTTCGTGACTGGAGACGCTGCAATTCTCCTTTCTTGTAGTTATGCTGATTCGCTACTGCTCGCCTGTTTTTGCGCGGGATATGCTAATATTCGATATTTTTAAGTGCAGTCAAGAAATTGTTAAGAGATTGATTGACATCTTATATATCTGCTGACGCTATTGACACTCTTAAGCTTTCAAAATTGGCTTATCTAAAGTTAAGGTATTTTTCGCAGTTTGTTGACGTTTTCAACTCTTGATCTACCAAAATCCTTATAGAGTTGTGGTCGCTGGTTCCCAGCGGTTCGCTCACTTCGACGTTCTTGACATGTGAGTCGCTTGCACAAAATATAAGATCAAGAATTTTGCCACCTCTTGTAGGTGTCTTCATCATTTGGGTCATGAACTTATCGTCTGCAAAATCAATCAGACGTTGGCAAGTGGCAGTGCATTCGTTAGTTCCCCATTCGTTAGTTCCCCGAGTACAATACTGTGTTGTGTTGTGGTAACATCGATGAAGGTGCTGTAGAGGTCGATGTCATCTGCAACCTTGCTTTTTGGGGGTCGATAGACGAGGGTGATTTGACATTTTATGTGTTTACCGACTACTTGGATTGATACTATGTCGTGTCTGCTGTTAGGAAAACTGACTTTTAATATTTGCAGCGTGTTTTTAACGAGAAACAGCACTCCTCCGCCCTCTCGTCCTTGTCTGGTTTTGTGAAATAATGAGTAACCGGGGAGAGTAAATTCGCCTGAATAATACCTGGTGCTCAATTTCATCCACGATTCTGTGATACATTCATTGATTGCAAGGATACCTATTTCGTCGATTTTGTCTCGGAGACTTCTAGCGTTCACCTAATAACATTTGAGAGTATCGTTAGTCACATTAACTTGATTTTCTTGACTTAATCTTCTTCTACTATGGGGCCTTGTGTCGGAGCCAAAATTTTCGTTTTCGGTTTCTCGGGTTGTACGAGCGGAGCGGCGACTATTGCCTCCAACTCGGACTGGACTGATGACAGGAACTTTTTTGCTAGGACCTGCGGTGGTGTTTTGATGGGCTCTTGTATTTGTTGTGTATCTAGTATTGAAACGGGTGGAGGCTGTTGGGTCAACTCGTCGGGTACTGCTGGCGGAGTTGAGGGTATGATATTGAGTACGTTTTTCGACTTATTTGCTGTGACAATACCAGCGCTTAAGTTTTAAAGGATGTTTACGAGGAGATCAAGTCCATGCGTGTTTATGCGAGCCTTGTTGGTGATTCTATTAAAGGTTCAGTACTTTGGGTCAATCATCGTTCCCCAATGATCAGAGAAAGAGATTTTCTGTGCTATGCAGAAAGTTGCTAGGCAATTGTTGAGAAAGATCATCTTGCTTTACCTGTATCGGCTTGGGTTCAGCTGGGGCAAGATGCCAGTGACGTGTATGTTCTCGTGTGAACTTTTCCTTTGACATTTTTTAACATGGTTTTGTACCTTTTCTAAGTCGATTCTGTCTGTGACCCGTCATTAGCTCCGATTTGAATTATAATTCGTTAGAGGAAGGTATCTTTTCTTTTATGATTATGACCTCAATTTCGTCAATTTTTAAATATGTTTTGCCGAGTATTTTTAGTTTAATTCTCCCTTTTCACTGACTTGATTTGAGAGAAGTGACATTGTAATCACCAATTACTGACATTTCCTCTCTATTCAGGGAGTCCATTTCATCGGACAATACGCCAAAACGGTAACGGGTCGGATGTGGTGAGATAGTGGCCGAACGTATGGTGCATTGTGTCAGCGTGACTGCCTCTTGCTTACTACCGTAGTGTACGATGCCTCTTCATCTTTGAATGAATTTTCAGTCGTGGTGCTGATATTGGTTTCTTCGTCTAGAGCTGTAAGCTTCTTGGTCATTTCAGAGTCTAGGTGCACTTGAAGTTCTTTCACTTGATTTAGGGTGGCCTCAGCAGTTTCTTTGAGTTTTGCTTGCTCGCTGTTCATAAGATCTTTGAATCCGTGGAATTGCTTTGACACGTTTTCCAATTTTGATTCAATAGCTAGCCGCTTGGTATCCCTGTTGACTGTCGTTGTTTTGGACGAGTCTTTGATGGCATGACTGAATTGTGCTTTCAGTTGTTTAATTTCCTCTGCCTGTTGTTCAATTTATTTTGCCTGTTGACAGTTTGTAGCACGTTACCTTGCAATCCCCATATGAGGGACTGGTGCGCAATTTTCTGTCAGAGTTAGAAGAACTATCGCAAACCATTATCAGTTCAAGGGGCGTGCGAGATGTGGCAAATGCCACATTCTAGCTTGGCCTTAACCATCATAGACTGGTTTCGTTGTTTCTTGTTGATAGCAGACATGAATGTACTAACTATAATTTGATGCGGGTCGTGACGATTATATCGACGATTCGAAAACGGAATTTAAACGGAATTGATACATGCGGGTTGTGACGATTATATCGCCTATTCGAAAACGGGATTATATCTGAATTAGTACGAAGCGAGTGAGTTGAATGCGCGTTATCGTCGGATGCATTTTAGCTCAGAGAGACTTCCTTGGTCTTCCCATCGCTGGCCTCCCCAGTACATGCCCAAATTAGGGGCAAACGAGACGGTGGTTAGAGGTAGACGAGACGGTGGTTAGAGGTAGACGAGACGGTGGTTAGAGACAAACGAGACGAGGCTTAGATTCAGACGAAACGTTAGAAAGAATCCGACGAGACGGTGGTTACAAGCAGACGAAACGGTGGTTACAGGCAGACGAGACGGTGGTTAGAGGCAGATGAGACGGTGACTAGAGATAGACAAGACGGTGGATCGAGACAGACGAGAAGCCGGTTAGAAGCTGACGAAACGGTGGTTAGCGGCAGACGAGACGGTGGATAGAGGCAGACGAGACGGTGGTTAGAGGCAGACGAGACGGTGGTTAGAGGCAGACGAGACGGTGATTTGAAGTAGACAAGACGGTAGTTAAAAGCAGACGAGATGGTGGTTAGGAGCAGACGAAACGGTGGTTAGCCAGACGAAAAGGTGGTTAGAGACATACGAGACAGTGGTTAGAGGTTGTCGAGATAATTATTAGATGTAGGCAATACGGTGGTTAGAAGCAGACGAGACGGTGGTTAGAGGCTGACGAGATGAGGGTTAGAGGCAGACGAGAAGGTGGTTAGAGGCAGACGAGACGGTGGTTAGAGGCAAAAGAGACGGTGGTTAGAGAAATTCGAGAAGGTGGTTCGAGGTAGACGAGATGGTGGTTCGAGACAGACGAGACGGTGGTTAGAGACAGACAAGACGGTGGTTAGTGACCGACGAAACGTAGGTTAGAGGTAGACGAGACGGTTGGAGACAGATGAGACGAGGGTTATATGCAGACGAGACGGTGGTTAGAAGCTGACGATATGGTGGCTAGAGGCAGACAGGACGGGTGGTTAGAGGCAGACGAGTCGGTGGTTTGAGACAAACGAGACGGTGGTTAGAGACAGACAGGACGGAGGTTAGAGGCAGACGAGTCGGTGATTAGAGACAAACGAGACGGTGGTTAGAGGTAGACGCGACGGTGGTTAGAGACAGACGAGACGAGGGTTAGGCTGACGAGACGGTGGCTAGAGGCAGACGAGGCAAGGGTTAGGCCGCCGAGACGGTGGTTAGAGGCAGATGAGACGGTGGTTGGAGGTAGACGAGACGGAGGTCAGAGACGAACGAGACGAGGCTTAGATGCAGACGAAACGGTGGAAAGAATCCGACGCGACGGTGGTTACAAACAGACGAGTCGACGATTAGAAGCTGACGAAACGATGGTTAGAGGCAGACGAGACGGTGG
>SDVV010037177.1:0-10868 GCA_016164225.1 Gammarus roeselii
TTGATTTACAGAGATACATTTACATTGTTTTATGGGTATCGTTTCGGTTTCTTTCCAATGCATATTTTGCAATGACTATTTTGGTGGACAATGAGACAAGTTTATTAGTATATATTTTTATGAACATAAGAGCATATAAGGATTATTTACATTTATATGAACATAAGAGCATACGAGGATTATTTACGTTTCTATGAACGTTTAGAGGATAAAACCTGTTGAGATACACGCACTTTCATCATTAAGTCGATTACATTCGCAAAACACGGTCTCACCCGGCTTGCGTCTCTTCCATGTTAAATCCATTTCTTCATCGATTTCATTAGCAAAGGCACATCGCTTCCTCTTTTTAGTGACGGACGGTTTATTTTCAATGGATTTCTTGGGAATGTCCGGGTGGCCATAGGCAAGAGTTGTGCATGCGTCGAGATAGTAGCGCTTATTCTCAAATTTACTGAGGCAGTTTTTGTTACTGCGTACAGTTTGGAGTTGGCATGCTTGCGCATGAATGTTGTGTATTGTCTCAAAGCGTGTGTATATTTTCTGGTTATGTGTATCTCTGTATTGTTCATGTTTGATTTTGGCTTGTGTCTGGTAATTGTCACCTTTAGCAGCCGATTTTGTTGCGTCGGACTCAAGCAACATGCTGTAACTCTTGAGTTGTAAGCAGATGATTTTACTCGGGTAGTCATCAGCTGTTTCACTTTTCAGTAGACCTAGCTGTCCTTTCTTGGATTCATCGAACATGGGGTGATTTTTTGGGATAGTTGGAGAAGTCCATGTATTCAGCCAGGGGAGCTTTGCGCATTTCCGCTTCAATGTCGGCCGCGCCTTTGAACTGGATCAGCAAGGAGTCAGTGTCTGAGTAGATGAGCGAGACGTTGTCACCGTAGCGTGGCTTCAGTGTGTCATAGAAGAAGCTGTAGACTTTTGCTTTTGCTTTTTCAAGCACGAAGAATCCAACTTGGAGTGGAGGAACCATTCGGACATTTTTTTGCTTGAGGATCATGATGACTGTTTCGGGACCGATGATGTAGCAGTTTTTAGGAGCGGGTTGGCAGCGTGTTTTCGAAACTCGTTGGGGGTGCACACGACCTTTGCCTCGAGACTTCTATTGAGCGGATTGAAAAGCAGCTTACCGTATATACTATTGAATAAAAGTTTGAATAGGGTATTTTCAAAGGAGTTCGTAGACTCCTGATGTTTCTGGATATTTTTCATGATGAATGTTTTGAAGACCGGTTCCTGCTTGATGCGAAAAATTCGATGAACCTTGGTGACTTCTAGTCCTTGCCTGAGGAGTACTTGGAGAAGTTCCAGGGCCACGAGGTAGTCAGTTTGAGGCAGATGGCTAGCAACAAGCTAACGATCTGCTCGTTTTCTGTTTTTGAGGTGTTCTGAGATAGCTAAGAAATTTTTTATGAAGGGCGAAACATCGTCCAAGGTAATCTCTTTGTGATGTAGCAGGAGTGGCAGCTCATCTGTTTTTCTTGCAACTTCATCGCTGACATGGGCATCCACGCAGACAATGTACGTATACTCGCCAGAACAGTCTGTGTTTACAAAGTCGAATGCTTGAATTTCTTCCGGTGTGAGCTCGAGGATTTCGCCAATGATGAGGGGTTTGCTCAAGCATCCAGCATAAAGACTGTTAAAGTCCCACATTGCTGCTGAAGACACGGGTAATGTAGGGTCATAGTCTTTGCATCGGGAATTGTCCATCTTGGTAAGACCTTTCGTCAACGTCACGAATCCGCCTCGTGTGTTTTTCACAATCAAGTGGAGGAGATCGATATCTTTGACCAGCGGCAGTTTCATCTTTCCTTCGTAGAGGGTGGCTTGCATTGCAAAGCCAGGGATGCTCACAAAATGGACGGGTTCCAGGGTATAGTCGCGTGTCATGGTCTCCCTAAACTTTTGGAAGACCTCGGCCAGCAGCATCGTGTCGATGAGCAGGTATATGATCATGTATCACGCAACGTCTTGCAATTTGCTGCCTCCCACATTTCGATCACTTCAGCATAATCAGAGTCCGATATTCCTTTGCCTCGAAGTTGACTGTAGAAGGCTTGTTGCGATGGGATCTCAGTTTGGTCCAGCACAGAATCCAATGTGATGGCTTCGTAGCAGAAATGTCCTTTTCGAGTGGCGAGTTCTAGAACCTTGTCACTGTATGCGAGACTTGTGAAATTTTATTTGTGGATTGACATGTCATGCCCACTATCTTTAAGATTTTTGGCAAGACTGTCTCAACTTGAGTTGAGGAATGAGAACGAGTCGATGAACTTGACACTGTACTTGCTCGTGGCATCGTTCAAGGAGACAGAGATGCTGAACATTTTATCTGATTGTTTTGGCAAAACATTTGTTTTGGAAAAGTTTTTACCGTCCAATCCTCTCAGTATGAAGCGCATGTCATAGGCGGATGCATAGTGAGCAATACAAGGCATGAACCTGAGTTTTCAGTTATTCTCATGTTACAGTTAGAACAAAGAGCCCCAATGTAGTTTCCTGTAATCACTTCTTTCTTGGGGCCGAAGACCCCCGCCACGTAATGGTTATGATGACAAACTCGTTTTTTACCTTTTCTCCAAAAGCGTCTCCGCAGCATTCACATGTTTTGCTTCCGCAATATTTTTTATCACGTCTTGTTTGGTGAGGACGGGGATGGGGAACAATGGTAAGGTTAACATAAATTCATTATAATCCAGCAACATATTCTTAACAAGATGTGTTTCCATCTCCTCAATGGGAACTGTAGTCTAATCGACCACTTTATGCTATACAATTTTCCCATCTTTATCCACAAGAGTATAGCTGTACATGCACAACTCGTGTATGTTGACTACATGTTTCCCCTCTTGGGTGGGCTCCAGCACAGATTCGCAATCATAATAACATACAACAGGGGGTTTCATTGTTGCATGCATGGCTGAGAATTGGTACATTTCGCCTTCTTCAGGCATAGCGATGTTTTGCAAGCCAGTAGTGGACGAAAATAATTTTACATGACCATCTTTTTTGCTTTCGTGCATGCCCTGCATGCAGAAGGGGCAATAAAAGTTCTTTCTATATGCCGTATCTCTAAATGTACGCATAAATGTAGAGAAACATGGAATGAGTGCGACATGATTAGCATCTAAGATTTGCACAAAGTGGATCGTGCGCTCCTCACTGGCCTCTAAACTGCCTCTGTATACACTTACCAGCCCGTAACCTTCTCTCTCTTTAGTGAGCTGATACAGTCTAATGTTGACATTACAATCTCTTTCTATGTTTGGTAAATCTTCTAAAGTCACAGGTGTGTTCAGGGGAAGATTTGGAAGGTGAAATATGCGTTTCTAAACGGGGGTAAGTTTTCTCTGTTAGTTTTCTTTTATTTGAGAGATTTGTATTTTTAGGTAAGTGGAAATGGGCAACCATGCTTGTCAGGACACAAATATGCTTTTTGTCTTGATATTGACTATATGGTGCCTGCCTGGACAATTCTTGGGCCAAGGAACATAACTACCCATTCGTTTTGTTCCTTTAGCCCCTGTCTTGTAGAATTTCAGGTCAACAGCGGTGACTGTATTAATGCTCCAGCTATTACCCTCTAGCTCCTGTTTTTCTAATTTATTTTGTAAATCTACCCCGAGATCCTCAATCAATTCACTTAAATCCACTGTTTTTGTCAGATGGATCGCTTTTGTGTTTAATATCCAATCCTTCTCTTCTATAGATGCACCCTCCATTGTTTTCCCCATTTTAACCCTCGCGGTGCACTGGAGTCTCAGGAATGTTCCTAATTTTATTTCAATATGCTTCACTAACTCCCTGCATCCTAATGTTATCATGGATGATATGTTGACATGTTCAGTGATTGGGATAAATGTCGATGTTACGAAATGGTGCTCCAATATACCTTCAGAGGTTGGTGGGTAAAATGTAGAAACTCCCGACTCGACAGTAGACCCCTCAACAGTAGACGCCTCAACAGTAGACGCCTCAACAGTAGTGCAGGAAAAACAAGATTACGAGGCGGTGACCGCCTCAGATACAGTGACCAGGCTCTAGACCTCGCCACTCGAAAAGGACATTTCTGCTACGAAGCCATCACATCGGATTCTGTGCTGGACCAAACTGAGATTTCATCGCAACAAGCCTTCTACAGTCAACTTCAAGGCAAAGGAATATCGGACTCTGATTATGATGAAGTGATCGAAATGTGGGAGGCAGCAAACTGCAAGACGTTGCGTGATTACATGATCATACACCTGCTCATCGACACGCTGCTGCTGGCCGAGGTCTTCCATAAGTTTAGGGAGACCATGACACGCGACTATACCCTGGACCCCATCCATTTTGTGAGCGTCCCTGGCTTTGCAATGCAAGTCACCCTCTACGAAGGAAAGATGAAACTGGCGCTGGTCAAAGATATCGATCTCCTCCACTTGATTGTCAAAAACACACGAGGCAGATTCGTGACGTTGACGAAAGGTCTTACCAAGATGAACAATCCCCGATGCAATGACTATGACCCTACATTACCCGTGTCTTCAGGAGCAATGTGGGACTTTAACAGTCTTTATGCTGGATGCTTGAGCGAACCTCTCATCATTAGCGAAATCCTCGAGCTCACACCGGAAGAAATTCAAGCATTTGACTTGGTAAACACAGACTGTTCTGGCGAGTATACGTACATTGTCTGCGTGGATGCCCATGTCAGCGATGAAGTTTCAATAAAAACAGATGAGCTGCCACTCCTGCTACATCACAAAGAGATTACCTTGGACGATGTTTCGCCCTTCACAAAAAATCTCTTGGCTGGCTCAGAATACCTCAAAAAACAGAAAACGAGCAGATCGTAAGCTTGTTGCTAGCCATCTGCCTCAAACTGACTACCTCGTGGCCCTGGAACTTCTCCAAGTACTCCTCAAGCAAGGACTAGAAGTCACCAAGGTTCATCGAATTTTTCGCATCAAGCAGGAACCGGTCTTCAAAACATTCATCATGAAAAATATCCAGAAACGCCAGGAGTCTACGAACTCCTTTGAAAAGACCCTATTCATACTTTTATCCAATAGTATATACGGTAAGCTGCTTTTCAACCCGCTCAATAGAAGTCTAGAGTCAAAGGTCGTGTGCACCCCCAACGAGTTTCGAAAACACGCTGCCAACCCGCTCCTAAAAAACTGCTACGTCATCGGTCCCGAAACAGTCATCATGATCCGCAAGCAAAAAAATGTCCGAATGGTTCATCCACTCCAAGTTGGATTCTTCGTGCTTGAAAAAGCAAAAGTAAAAGTCTACAGCTTCTTCTATGACACACTGAAGCCACGCTACGGTGACAACGTTTCGCTCATCTACTCAGACACTGACTCCTTGCTGATCCAGTTCAAAGGCGTGGCCGACATTGAAGCGGAAATACGCAAAGCTCCCCTGGCTGAATACATGGACTTCTCCAACTATCCCAAAAATCACCCCATGTTCGATGAATCCAAGAAAACACAGCTAGGACTACTGAAAAGCGAAACAGCTGATGACCACCCTAGAAAAACCATCTGCTTACAACCCAAGTGTTACAGCATGCTGCTTGAGTCCGACGCAACAAAATCGGCTGCTAAATGTGTCAATTACCAGACACAAGTCAAAATCAAACATGAACAATACAGAGATATACATAACCAGAAAAACAAACACACACTTTGAGACAATACACAACATTTGCGCGCAAGCATGCCAACTCCAAACTGTACGCAGTATCAAAAACTGCCTCAGTAAATTTGAAAATAAGCGCTACTATCTCGACGCATGCACAACTCTTGCCTATGGCCACCCGGACATTCCCAAGAAATCCATTGAAAATAAACCGTCCGTCACTAAAAAGAGGATGCGATGTGCCAATGAAATCGATGAAGAAATGGATTTAACATGGAAGAGACGCAAGCCGGGTGAGACTGTGTTTGACGAATGTAGTCGACTTAATGATGAAAGTACGTGTATTTCAACAGGTTTTATCCACTAACGTTCATAGAAATGTAAATAATCCTCGTATGCTCTTATGTTCATAAAAATGTAAATAATCCTTGTATGCTCTTATGTTCATAAAAATATATACTAATAAACTTGTCTCATTGTCCACCTAAATAGTCATTGCAAAACATGCATTGAAAAGAAACTGAAACGATACCCATAAAACAATGTAAATGTACCTATGTAAATCAAATAAAAATATATATATATATATATTCATAAATATTGTCTGTCCACCTGTATTAAGTTCCTTCGAACATGCGTGAATGTTGTGCCAAACCCTAAAATTGTCCACATAAATGTGTATCTCATTAATGGGTAGTCATAAATAAATCTTGTTTCATTGTCTATAGAAAAAAAAATCATCTGAAAAAGTACGTAAACGTATTTGTTTGTTCTTAACATTGGATCTTGACGAATATTTGAAAAAAATATATCGTTAAGATGCGACAAAGCGTATGGATTTGATCAATAAATCTTCTTTCGTTGTCTACAGAAAAAAACTCATCTGAAGAAGTACGTGAACGTATCTTTTTGTTCTTAACATTGGATCTTGACGAACTTCTGAAAAAATATATCGTTAAAATGCGACAAAGCGAATGGATTTAATCAATAATATCAATCGTGCAATATAAAATGTAGTCATATTTCTAGCATAAGTACATCGATTATCCTAAAAACAGGTTTGAGCAGTAAAAATTTATATTCAAATGAGTCATTCAATAACAAACCTAGTAATATATATCACGCCGTGCGAAATATTCCAATAAGATCAGATATAGCGTTGACAAGACTTAATAACATACATCTTCATAATCCGTACGTAAACAATCGTAAATGCAAGCAATCAGATACAGTCAGAAAACTGTATTTTCCCAGTATGGAAAAAACTATTCGCCAAGAGGACCATATATCTCGAGATAAGATCTTGGTGTGACCACACATCAAGAGATAAAATCACTAATTGTCATAGCTAAATTGAGGCTCACTTGAGTAATTGTCTCTATGTGGTAACAGAACGTTACAGGTCGTGATGAATACATGAAAATATATGCAATAAAATGAGAATAAGGACATATTCTTTCAAACTCGTAAAGATCGCACATCCAGAGATAACAATCGCTAACTGTCTTTGCTACATTGAAACCCACTTGAGTAATTGTCTCTATGTGGTCACAGACCACCTAATTCCTTTAGTAGCCCGTTTAGGTGGCCCTAATTATCGCCAATCTAATTCCTTCACAAAGCATATTTGCAGTACGTATTCCCAGGGCCGTTTCGTAGTCCTGTATTTTTTGGGTCGTTTCGGTGTCCTTTATTTTTTTGGCATATTCGTAGTCCTATATTTTTTGAGCATATTCGTAGTCCTATATTTTTTGGGCATATTCGTAGTCCTATATTTTTTAGGCATATTTGTAGTCCTACATTTTTTGGGCCGTCTTGCGCCTGTATATATTTTGGGCCGTCTTGCGCCTGTATATTTTTTGGCCCGTCTTGCGCCTGTGTATTTTTTGGGCCGTCTTGCGCCTGTATATGTTTTGGGCTGTCTTGTGCCCCGTATATTTTCTGGGCCGTTTTGCGCCTGTATATTTGTTGGGCCGTTTTGCGCCTATATAGGCAACTAGTATCCTCTGTTCTATAGTGAAGATGAATGTGTTGATCTAAACCCATGAATTTATGACTCCGTGGAATGTAGTTTGACTGGTTGTTCCGAAATGCAATTATACGGCAAAATTATTGTAACAACGCAAGGACATTTTGGAACATTGATTTTTAATTGACATAAAAAAAATGAAAGGCATGTGAACAGTTTTACAAAAAAGGGAATTATAGGACAATGCAGAGTGTAGTAATATTACAAAAAAATGAATTATAGTACAATGCAAAGAATATTTATATTGCTATGGGAAGTTCATTCCTTTGATATTTCGACTTCGGGAGGGATATCATCCGGATCAGAATGACAGGCTTTCTATCTCAAACTCGCAGGCTGCTCGCTGAACACAGATCATAGCCAATAAATACTGGGACTGCCTGGCTGCGATGCCGACTAAGTTTCTCCCTACTCAGGTCTGCTCTCATCTGCCTTCGGGGAACGAGGACGCCGTATAGGGTTGAGTCGCTGAGTGACACAGCAATCGACGCCACGGTAGCAACGGGGCAACTAAACTAATGCTCTGGTTAAGATGTGTGGCAATGTATTCACCAGGTTTTTCTGTTGCATTGCCCAATAAATATCCCCCCTTATTAAACAGGTTGTGCTAAGGTGGTTGTAGGCCACAGGAATTGGCGTGGAAACGTGTGACTTCCTTTTACCATATTTTTTCTCAAATAATATGAAATGCTAAGAAATATGAAAAGAAATGCTATGAAATATGAAATGCTAAGAAATGGGGAGTCGCATGGCCTGGTGCTAATAAACTGCTTATCCAAAATGTATAGGACGCCAGTCCGCAGGTTATCTTGGATGTTCAGTCCACACTCGCGTGGCGCATTATTCGTCATTACCACTTTCTATAAATCTAAGTTAAGCACTTCTAATAACGCAATTCAATCATGTTTGATTTCGATTCTAAATTTTGCTGATGAAAGATGCACTGAAAAAAAAGAGTGGTGAAGGCCTGTTTAAAAAAAATATTCACTGACTGTGGTCTACTCTTTCACTCCTCTGCTTTCCCTTCATCTCTTGCTTGACTGATGTGATTTTTTCGAAGGCTGATCATCTTCTCGTCAGCACTTGGCGCTCTACCTTTAGTAGCTAGTATATAGTCCAAACGTGCCCTCGAAAAAGGGACGTCCAAACGTGCCCTGGAGATCCTATAGTCCAAACGTGCCCTCGAAAAAGGGACGTCCAAACGTGCCCTGGAGATCCTATAGTCCAAACGTGCTCTGGAGATCCTATAGTCCAAAACGCCCTGGAGATCCTATAGTCAAAAACGGCTCTGGAAATAGGGGTGTCAAAACGGCCCTGGAAATAAGGACTACCAAAACGCCCTGGAAATAATTACTGCATATATGCTTTTGTGAAGGAATTAGATTGGCGATAATTAGTGACTCCATATATGCTTTGTGAAGGAATTAGATGGGTCTTAATTAGTGACTACATATATGTTTTTGTGGAGGAATTAGATTGGTATTAATTAGGGACTACATATATGCTTTGTGAAGGAATTAGATGGGTCTTAATTAGGGACTACATATATGCTTTGTGAAGGAATTCGATTGGCGATAAGTAGATCTTTGAACCTTTTATCGAATGTATTTGTTTGGATGTATGTTATTTGTTAATGTGTCCGACTTAGTCACTGTATATCTCGGACATTGTAGTTCTATGTTAAGACAAATAGATCTTGTGTCAAGTTAGTTACTGATGGTACATAGAGATACCATGAACGCAAGTTTTTTGTGAGTCGGCCGATGTATTTGTTAGGATGTATATTATTTTGTTAGTGTGTCAGACTTAGTCGCTCTATATCTCGGACAATATAGTTATATGTTTATTTAGTTATATTGTGGTTAAGTGAGTTACTTACGGTACAGAGAGACTGCCCGTGACGGGTGGGGAAGAGGGGAGGGCTTGACCGGAGTCAGGAGGTGTCCAAACCGCAAATGGTAATTGGCTTGATGATCTTTATATGTCAACTGTCACACAATGATCTTATCTTGCGATATATGGTCCTCTTGGAGAATGGTTTTTTCTTACGGCATCTTTCAGATTCCTTTCGGTATCTGATTGCTAGCATTTATGATTGCTTACGTACGGATTATATAGATGTAGGTTATTAGGTCTTGTCAACGCTATATATGATTGTATTGGAATATTTCGCACTGCATGATACATATTACTATGTTTGTTATTGAATTACTCATTTGAATAGAAACTTTTACTGCTCAAACCTGATTTTTAGGATAGTCGATGTAGTTATGCAAGAACTATGGGTATATATAAGGACAGTATAGCTAGTTATGCTTTATTTGTCTCATTTTCGGATATTGTTTGGTGGAGTTTTTTAGCAGTGAGATGCTTGATGCCAGCTTGATGTTGAATATAGGCTATGAACATTTACGGGTTACACCATGTTCACGCAAAAGTGTTCTCGGGTGGTAGTATTTCTGTGAGTTATCGATACGACCGCAATCCTAATTATCTACGTATTGTTTTACGGTATTATTTCACGTGAGTATTTACTGTTTTGCTACCCTTAGCTGCTGGTCTGAGACCTCGGACATGCAAGCATTATACTGTAACACGTAGGTTGCAAGCAAATGATCTCACTCGGGTATTCGTTGGTCGTTTCGCTTTTTCATTAGTCCCAGCAGTCATTTATTTGTTTCATCGTACAAATGATTGTTTGTTGGGGTTCTTGGAGAAGTCCATGTATTCAGACAGAGACGATATCCGCATTTTGCCGTTTCAATATCGGGGTTAACCTTTAAACTGGAGACTCATGTCAGGCTCATTATTGGTTATATCCAGGATGTGACTTAGATTGCTTGATGTTGTTCAGAGACGATGGGTGAATCAGATGCAAGATAAGTCTGAAGTATTATACGTGACTGGTTGTTTCCTTTATCAGTGGTAGTTTGCTGAGAAGTGACCTAGTAATGCATTGTAGACTTCATTGTTATGGTACATCGGGCTTGGAGTTTTTTTTTTAGCTAGAGACATAGCATCAGATAGGGCTAGAAATTTGTTATAGATTTGAATGGTATCGTAGTAAAAAATAGCGTTATTCTCATGAACTCAGAGTTAAATGTCAGATATTTTGGAGGAATGAATGTTTATGAGGTGCAAGTCCATTATGCATCTTTACGGAATTTTCGTTATTGATCCCTTGCAAATGTATACTTCA
>SDVV010037178.1:0-10868 GCA_016164225.1 Gammarus roeselii
ATATATCATTGTTTGATGTCCAGCCACAAGAGAGGCTGTAGGACCATATTTTCGGCAGAGCTGTTAGCGTGAATATAGCAGCTGCCAATGCAAGACCAAACGCAGCCATTGGAGAGCCGTTCGTGTTGGCAGTCGACATGCACATTGAATTATGAGGATCGAGAAATGCCTCCCGGCATTATCACTTCAGTTTTTCGGAACATGTTAGATGTTGAGCTTCCTCATCGTATCGTACATTGTTGCTGCTGGTACCAGAACCTCAGTAATTTAACGAGAGGCACTGACGCCTTCCATTGGACAGGTTCTTTGGTCTGAGTCCAACTATTAAGGATGTCAAATTATTTATTGCCCTCGAGAAAACCACTGTACGTTGTCGAGCCTCATGGATCAAAACCAATTTGGTGAGATGTTTGTTGGAGACATTCGCCCAGTCTGATCATAACACAATTTCTAGTAGCTTCGATGAGACAAGAAATTGTCGCACTTTCACTTTTATTGCATATTAAGTTTAACAATAATATTATTGCATTCATACATAGCTAAGTAGGTAATTCGACTAAAGACAGCCTGTGAGGAATTTAGCTATGACATGTAAGAGACAGAACGACATTTAAAGACTTCTCTTGGAATACCATCCTCCCATAGAGCTGTTCCCTTTTAATATGGCCTTTTGTCATTAGATGTACACGAAGTACTCCTTCAAATTACAGGAAATATTTTAGTTATACTATTCCATTTTGCTTTCAGATAATCATCATTGATTGCCATCATTTGCCTTCAATTATGTCCTCATGACACCAGTGATATGTACAATATCAACTGGTTGTGATAACCAACGGTATCTGATGTAATGCAAACATCGGTATGGTTACGGTTGCCACCACGGTGGGAAAAACTTTGATTTTTAAAATTACAGTCACGTGTTGTTTATATATTGTTTGCTAACTAACGAATTGGCGTGAAGAATGAAACATCTGGCTGGAAAAATAAGTGTTCAAATCAATCATCTAGATGTGTATAAGCGGTAACTAAAAACATCACGACACTTGAGAATTCCTATCTCAAGTGGGTGTGAAGTCCGGTTGAACCCGCCTAGACTCCACACGAGTTGTACAGTTACGATGTTCACTTCCTGATGTACGCATGGTAAGTGCATCTGGATAATATACATGTGTGTTCTGTGATCATGACTTTGAATTGTCTAAGTATGAACTGAGTGGTAGTAAAAATATCTGACTCGAATGCATTAATCAGAAGAGGCGATTTTGTACAACTCTCCTGTATACAAACAAAACATCGAAAAATAAGAATCATAGCTGCCATATAACATATTTTAACTTCAATGGGAATACACCTGAATTTCTCCTATAGAGTATAAACACATCGCAAATGTCGTTGTGAAGTTCAAAAAGATTCATTGACCTTATCGGTCGTCATCAATTCTTTTCTAGTTCGTAATACCGATTGTTGTTTTTCGTCGCGTGCAGCTTTCCAAAACGTCAACGGACCTCTTGAATAACTAATGAAGCCGATGTTGAGTCTTAATAGGGTTTGATATTCATATTTGCTTCGTTTAATGTATCAAAGAGAAAGATTTTGAATTTGACCTCTATTTCTGGTGGAACATTTATATATAATAGTAAATTAGCATAACGACCGGGACACCAGAAGAGAGTATATAGAATTGAAAAAAAAAAAAATAGTTAGTGTGTACAATATCATAACTTGGAACTTTTTATTATTCAATGTTCAACGATGACTCGTTTGAGTTTAAACAATTGAACAGTTTTCTATGTGACGCCTCATGTGCATTAGTCGTTGGTCATCACATATCGCAATTTTTTCAGTTATGAGAATAAAATTCTCAACACTTGACGCCAAAAAGTGTTTTGTGAAAACACGCGAAATCAGTTTGGACATAAACCAACACACCAGCAGTACATGTATGATATAGGCCGCCCCAAGGACCTTCAGTCGCGAGTAATGTTCCCGCACTAAAAAAAACTGCATTGTAGCTGCACAAACATTTTCTGACAATGCCGGCATGATGGTGTTCTTCTTTGGCAAATGATAGTGTGCATTCTGCTCGAGTTGCATATCAGCAACTCACTCAGCGGCACCGCACTCAGATGCTCCGAAGGCAGCAGAGCCTGCCATCCTGAGGCGCTCAACATTAGGCATGCGTGCAGCTTAGCGAGTGTGCGAAGCCAGAACGGACCCGTGACATTCAGACCGCGTCACTATGATATTTGCCTTACTGCTCAACAGGAGAGAAGGGAACGGCTCGCTGGAAATCATCCTGTCTATTTAACGTCATCAGCGCACATGTGCCCGTCGACCACTTATTGCTCAGCAAATAGGATCTGCAAAATCAGTATTTCGGTCTGCTGCCGTGAAAATTTCCATCGTGGTTGTGCTAGTAAGAAGCTGATGAAGCTGAAACATTCAAAGTAGAAACTGTTCGCCACAAAACACTGCAGGCTCTTAGCCGGGCGATGTTCGATTGTTATTAGCCACCGGAGTGCTGCTGTCAGATGATCATCGCAATTTGTCAAAACGCTATGAAATACAATATACAGACAACACACCAGTGGTGTGCTGATTCAACACACTCTGACGTAGTGCAACACACCTGAATACGCTAGATATGAGACAACCCTGGTCGATGCATGCACGGATTATTTTCCAGGGCTCGATCAAAGCACACACCGTCTCAATTCCCATCCTCAGTCTTAACATTGTTCCAGAGGACACGTTTTTTATCGAGGGCAATTTAGTAGTCTAAATTTCCAACAAAACTTTGTGATGCAGGAATTTAATTCGACGGACAAGAATGTCGTGGACAGGGTAGCTGTATTTCTCCAACGGAGCAAACAATACATGCGCCCAGGTTCATTGGAATAGTTCAAGAAGTTTTGTGAACGAAAATACTCAAATTGCAAGCGTAGTACATGCTTTCATTTTATTTTGCATAATGGATGTAGACGAACAGCCCTACAACTCTTTGTTCAGCGGTGATAAATATCGTGCATTCAAATCTTGGACTCGGACTCTTTTCCTCCTATAGGAAAGACGATCAAGCTCAATGATAAGTGATTTATACACATATGTCAATTCATAGAAGTCCTGGAGTTATTACGCGATTTGTCCTAAACATTAGCTATTTGTTTACGATAAATCGCGTGATAATTCCTATGATAAAAGTCTCACTCTATCTTCACTCAACAAAAACATGTATTCGAACAATTGTGTTGAACAAATATATTCATTATACTTTTTACAACATAAATGTTGCTGCAAAAGAAATGGAATAGTCAAATTATCTGCTATAATTCAAGTAATATCCCTTCACTAGACCAATATTTATTTCAACCGGCAATGAACAACTGATATTTTTGATGGACTGAAACGTCTACGCTGTACAGCTTTACATGAGAATGTTTTGGGCCGAAGGCTGTTCTACCCGTTTATTTTTTTATCGAAAATATCACGGAGGAAAGCATGGGATCCATTTACAATCGAATAAGAACAGCCAAGGAAAGCTAAATGAGGGATTGTTTTTTCAGTCGAAGATATCACACTGATTTCATTTGAACCTGATTTATTTTGTTCCTAAAGTTGATAGGACCGTATTGCTAAGCGTTAGCTAATCAGTTGCCGAAGATACAAACCCAAGGCATTATTGGAAAGGGGATGTGTTCCTTAACAAGATGCCATTCTTCTGAAGCGTAGAATCGAAAATGGTAATTATTAATTACCACTGTTTACCGCTGCGGATTATCGCACATTCAATGCGTCCAACGGAGCCTGCGCTGACGCCGCTCGTTAAACTAGCTGAAGTAAAGATTTATCGCGATTCAGTGCAAGTAGCGTTAGAAACAGAATCTATGAAAAACTAGTAAAGTAAGAAATGTCACTATTTTTTTGCGGGTATAACCAATTCAATCAGAGTTGACGCTAGGAAATTGGTTCCTATCAATTTTCACACAGTTTATGTCCTTCCAGAACGTTTTTTTTTTACACGAGGTAAAATTGCAATGGGAGAACAGTATGTTCCAATACAACTCATTCACTTTCGTACGATGTTTTGGGTTTGTCTAAGCGACGTCCAGTGACTAATAGTAAACGGAACAATTCTATCAATTTTCGGGGATATTGACTTTCGACGCATATTAAATCGGACCCATCGATTTTTGATGTTCAAAAATATATGCTAAAAACGCGGTCTTAACAATTTTGGGCGCTATTGAAATCGTCGCATCATTCTTCTATTTTGAAAACCTGTCGGTCCTGGAATTATGATTTGGAATCTGCGGATGAGTTCTGATTGTAATAACTGGAAGTTATTTAGGTCTGATACTAATAATAATAATAATGCAAGTATTCAATGATATTTTTCATGATTTATTATTATCTGTATGAACAAAGAACACAAATATACATATATTTAATTATATCAGGATCGTTATTTTAATTGCTTCTGTAGGTCATCTGACTGGCAATCAAATTTGTAGGCACATATGCTGTTGAAACATGTAAATACCTATTATAAATACAATATTATGTAAATGTATGTATGTACCTGAAGTAATTTATCATCCACGTTAAATTATTAATAACAATTTATATAATTTAAAGTATCATAAATAGACGATGCATGTGGATAGCACAACACGCGTCAGTGAAACACACATTCGATTATAAGTGAATAGCCTCGGAAATGGATTTGATTTTGGGACATACTAAATCAACACCGGTATTGCAATTTGTACACATCAATAAAATAAATTGACCAAAATAATATAACGGTGTGGTCCAAGAGAGGCCCTTCTTATAGATCTTTCATGAATACCGATAACAAACTCCTGATGGGGATGAATCACCAGGTAAGCATAATGTTTTTACAGACTAGCATTCCTTAATTGCAAGTCTATTTATTCCAAGCATATGATATCTAATGCCAAATTTTAAACGGATGAGTAAAATTGTTAAACGGTTATGCAAAAATTCGTGCTGCTAAAATGAATGAGGTAGCCTATTTTTTTCCATAGTGAAGTATGCAGTGAATACATCGCTCCGTCAACATCTTGTTTGCTCAGCCTAATCCAGATTGGATTTCCATGAAGAGGAAGTATTTTGCAGCGTAAACTCAAGCCCGCACCTAATAAACGCAGGCAAAATTCCCGCAGAGTCCGCTGGGCGTGTATGTCTAAGTTGGTATTAGAAAGATTAAATCAGAGTATTCTAGTGTTGTGTTATTATTACAGCGGTAACATTATGTCACAACATACTGTGGTATGAAAAACTTTCCAAATGAAAGATGTTTTATCTTTCATAAATTGAACCATCATTTAGTGTCAAATGCGTATGTTTCGACAAAATAAACTTGCGATCATTTTTTTTTTAATATTTGCGGTGGTTTCATTTATTTCCATGAAGAGGGAGCAATTCTTGACTGATCTGAGTGAGTGTATTGAGAGTTTTGGAGGTCATTTCAATGCAGTTGGACTGGTTGACCTTAATGCGAGATTTGGAGATTTAGTGGTGGCAAATGTGATAGGAAAGTATGGTGTACCCGGTAGAAATGACAGTGGAGAAAACCTGGTAGGTCTGTGTATGGAGCAGGAGTTGATGGTCGGGAACAGTTTGTTCAAGAAGCGAGATATTCACAAGTACACGTGGGTGAGGATGGCCCATGGTGCAATGGTGGAGGGAGCACTGATGGATTTTGTGCTGATAGCGAGGAGAGTGGTGGGGAGGCTGTTGGATGTGCGGGTATTGAGAGGGGAGGGTGGAGGAGTGTCTGACCATCTGCTGGTGGAAGGTATATTAAGAGTGGAGCAGAAGTGGAAGGGCAACAAACGAGTGGGAGGAGGGAGAGAAATGGTGAAAGTGAGAGGACTGAATGCGAAAAGCCGAGCCGAGGAGTTCCAGCAGGTTTTGAAGGAAGAATATGACAACGTGATAGGAGAGGACCTGAGAGATGTGGAGGAAGAATGGGAGACGTTAAGGGATGCGTTGCTGAGACATGCGAAAAATGTGTGTGGTGCTCGCCGTGTGGGAGGGTGCAGGAGGAAAAGGCTGTGAGTGGTGGAACGAGGAGGTCAAACTGGCGGTGGCACGGAAAAGAGGAGCGTTTGAAGAGTGGTTGCAGGTGAAGTCGGAGGTGACTCATGGAAGCTACAAAGAGAGGAGAAACGAGGTAGGCGGGTGGTGAGGAGAGTCGACAGGGACGCTGATGCCAGGTGGGGCAGACGGTTGTGCCAGAGTTTTGAGGAGAACAAAAAGATGTTCTGGAAAGAGGTGAAGAGAGTGAGAAAGGGAGAGACCGGAAAGAAGGAAGTGGTGGAAGATGAAAACGGCCAGTTGTTGTTTGAAAGTGGTGATGTACGGATGAGTTGGGCCGAGTATTTTGATGAGTTGTTGAATACCGAGAATGGCAGAGAGGCTGATATTGTTGCTGTGGGTGGTGGGGCTCGGATGCCAGTTTTGGGAGAAAGACTTGTTGCAGACATTACCAGGGAAGAGGTGCAGGAGGCGGTGATGGTGATGAAAGCAAGGAAAGCCCCTGGTTTGGATGGCGCTGCGAAGGAGTGCCTGAAGAAGGGTGGAATAACGATTGTCGAATGGATGGTGAGGTTACTGAACTTGTGTTTTGTGGCAGGCGTGGTACCGAGTGAGTGGCACAGTGCCTGCATTGCTCCTCTATATAGGAACAAAAGAGATAGAAATGAATGCTACAACTCGAGAGGTATCAGTCTGGTATGTGTGGTTGGTAAGTTGTACAGGAGAGTGCTGATCAGAATGTTTAAAGACTGTACGGACTGCGCAATTGGAGAGGAACAGTGTGGCTTTAGGAGTGGTAGAGGGTGTACCGATAAAATTTTTGCAGTGAGACAGGTCTGTGAGAAGTTCCTTGCCAAAGGAAAGGATGTGTTCTGGGCCTTCATGGATCTGGAGAAGGCATACGACACGATTGACAGGAAAGCGCTGCGTAGGGTGTTGCGTTTGTATGGAGCGGGCGGACTCCTGTTGAAAGCGGTGCAGAGTTTCTATGCTGACAGCCGAGCATGTGTCAGAGTGGGGAGCGAGGTGAGTGATTGGTTCACAGTGAAAGTGGGACTTAGACAAGGCTGCGTGATGTCTCCCTGGCTATTCAACCTCTATGTGGATGGTGGGGTCAGGGAAGTGAACGCGAGTGTGCTGGTTCGTGGCTTGGAACTGTTGGAAGCGAATGGGCGGAGTTGGCAGTTGAGCCAGTTGCTATTTGCTGATGATACGGCCCTGGTTGCGGATTCGGAAGAGAAGCTATGTAGGCTAGTGTCTGATTTTGGTAGAGTGAGTGAGAGGAGGAAGCTTCGAGTGAACGTCGGCAAGAGTAAAGTAATGAGATGCTCGAGGAATGTCGATGCAAGCAAAATTAGTGTCACCCTAAATGCAGAGCTCATGGAGGAAGTTCAGTGTTTTAAGTATCTGGGCTCCCATGTGGAGATGTGGAGATAACTGAATTAGTGGAAACTGAAGTGAAGGCGCGAGTGAAGGAGGGATGTAAAGTGTTGGGTGCACTAAAGAGTGTGATGAGCTGTAGGATGTTGGGGATGGAAGCAAAGAAAGGGCCGTATGAGAGTGTTGTTGTCCCAACTGTGCTCTACGGAGCTGAGGTTTGGGGGGTGAGAGCAGAGGAGAGAAGGATGTTGAATGTTTTCGAGATGAAATGTTTGAGGATCATGGCTTGAGTAACGCTGAGAGACCGGATCACCAACGACGTGGTTCGAAACAGAACGTGGATGGTGAAGAAGTTGGAGGACAGAGTGGATTCGCGTGTTCTGAGATCTTTCGGGCACATGGAGAGGATGGATGAATGGAGATTGGTGAAATGGGTGATGAATGCTGGCGCGAGTGGTCGCAGGCCTAGAGGTAGACCAAAGTTTGGGTGGATGGATGGTGTGAAGCATGCGTTGGGAAGGAGAGACATGAATGTGGAGGTGGCGAAAGAGTGTGCAATGAACAGGCGTGAGTGGATATGCCGCCCTGGGCACCCCGCTGTCGGGATGGTCGTGGGTGGGGGGGGGGGTTGAGGCTCGGTCATTATAACGCGGCGGGGATAAACCAGTGAAAACTGTCGGACCCTGCTGCTGACGACGGATCCTCGGACTGCACTCGTGACCCAGAGTGTATGTTGTGGAGGTAACGGCCTGACCCTTTAGCACAAAAGGGCTAAGTTGTGTGAGTGTGAGCGTATGAGGGTGTGAGGTGCGCCTTGCCGTCGGCCACCCCCCTTTCCGGGGGATGCGGCCTAGTGTCTGTATCTGTATCCATCTTTTTAATTCATGAAAGAGCATGGCTGGCAATCTCTTTGAAGTAAGATAACCATCTTAGGACAACCATTTCAAGAATAATTGAATTATTTAACTCTCGAATGTATGTTGAGTGTTAAACATAAACACTAGATATAATTTTAGATCATCAGACATGAATTAGTTATGTAATACAGTTAATTATGAGCAAGAGATCAAACTATTCGAAAGCACAAAACAGTTCATTATGAAGAATCAGCAGAAAACGACTGTGGTAACTGATTGAAACTTGCTTCTGGCAAATTACTCTCCTGTTAATTTAGCCTCATGTTGAAAGTCAATAATTATTGTTTGATCATTGGAGCGGATATATTCATAGTGTTCCGGCGACCAGTACAAAAAAAATATTTGATACTTTTTAATCTACATTTTACCAGCAATGTCATTTATATTGTTCAAATTACAAGGAGGAAATTGGTCATATACGAAGAAACGTGTGACGTTCGGCTTTAATTCCCATCGTTAAACACGATTGGGGGTTAGGGAGGTACCTGCGTTGAACAAATTTTTTTTCCTTGCCTCGTAACGTTGGTTGTTCTGTGACGGCTTAGGAGATACTTTGGCTCTGGTCGCCTTTTCTTCACTGCCTCGTAAGGAGGGACTTTTTGTGCGAGGGGGTAAGAGGTTCACTGATGACAGCCTTGTCTTCTCCACTCCGTAAACGGGGCTCCTGAGCGAGAAGGCCTCCCAAAGCAAGAGGGCGCGAGGCGACTGCAATGACCGCCCTGCATTCACACCCTGACAAATAAAAACAAGACCTTTTCCATAAAAAACGCGGTGAAGTTAGGACAATCATTTTCGTTTGGCCTGTGTTTCTTTCATCAAAATTCCCATTTATGGTTACCATCAATGAAGAAAACGATAATGGCTATTTTCCTTACTGAAATTGTCAGCTCGAGCCTCAAGCGCCAGTGTCAGGCAGAGACGTCTTCCCCTGTTCTGTGGTCTCGTTATGTTTTGCATTTCCTGCCCGTTTTCCGCACCTAACGCCAGAGCTGTGAACAAGCGTTAAATATGTTAGCTGCAGTCAAATCCCATTCCAATTGCATTATTTGGTACTAACACGTTGTGAAAATGTGCAGAAGAGCATATTAAAAATCTAAATGAGGGTGGCGTTGCTGACACAAGAAACAATAAACCGAATGAACGAACGCCAATGCACGTGACGGAAAACTTGCTACAGCTCCCTCGGAACCCCAACATCGACACCATTCTCAATTATTTAGGATTAAAGATACAGTCATCACTAGCAGACGGACATTGTAGGATGCCCGTGGTGAAAGTATCCTTAGTAAAACAAATATGACTTAACGATTCGAACATCTTAAATGTGACATGAACTATAGCAATGAAGGAATCGTTCAATTCAATTACATAGAGGATCACGAAGCCTTCACTGAGCATAAAAGAGATGATATGTTCCTCTCCGAGGTAGAAAATATTTTGAAAACAAAGAGTACAACTGCAATTTTGGCGACTTGTCCTTGCAATTCTCAGCAACGCACTCGAAATACAAATCACAATTTCAGATGAAACAAACCGGGACAACGCAACAAAAATTGTAGCGAATCCAAAGAGCCTTAAGAGTGTTGAAGCTGCTCACTACTCAATATTTGTAGCTAAGAAAGAAGACAACTATAATAGTCTTGCACCAAGCCACCCTCTGAAGCCGCACTCCGAACAACAAAATATCGCAGCAGAGCGAAACAAGCAGGTGGAAACAAATGTGCAGCGTTCCAATAGCTATTCTACCTTACAATACGACACTGATACATCCATATTCGATTAGGAGAGGTTTTTGCAATCAATGCAAAGTGACACCAACTGCCCTGTGAGTAAAAACAAATGACTAGAGGCACAAACTGTTCAAGCTGGGAGCAGCAACCACCCCTCAGCAACCATGTTTTTTAACACCCAGCAGAACCTAAAGAATATCGTGATAAAACATATAAACGTTAGAAGCTTAGAAACAAAGATGGATCACCTCAATAATGATGATTAACGAGGACTCAATTGACATTCTATGTCTGGCTGAAACATGGCTGGAATCTGACATTAACAATAACTTTTTCGAGATTGACTGCTTCAATGTTTGTAGAAATAATAAACAAAGGAAAGGAGGTGGAATCGTGAATTATGTACGAGAAGAATATACCTCTTCTCAAGTCATGCTTAGCGACGGAAATAAAGATGATGACATTCGGGTGATAATCCAGGAACGAAAAAAACGATCGTTTGTTGTTGGATCTATTCACAGACGACCCAAACAGGTGTACAGTCTTTTCAATTCATCGAAGAAAGATTTCGAGAAGCTAACAGCTTAGGAAAGACGCTGTACATTTTGGGAGATTTCAATGATCATCAACTGAAATTTAAATCCAACAATATGAAGCCGATTTTAGACAGACTCGGGCTGCATCAGCTCATGAAAAAGGTGAACGTCACCTAGTTGAGGCTGCCCGGTGCTAACCCATGCTTTTAGGCCTTCTATCACGGCAACCAGCGTGCTTG
>SDVV010037179.1:0-10868 GCA_016164225.1 Gammarus roeselii
TTTGGCATTATTTTATTCAATGTTGCGTAGACTACGGTTAATCTAAAAATCTACACGGCTTTGCAGAATGTTCTAGCTTCATGTAACCCTTATCATACATGTACGAAAGTAGTGTCGTCACATGACAACGAGTACGGCTGCATGCATGACGGAACTAAGAACCGTTCTATAATCAATTATATGCAATACGGATCGTCCGCAATCACAAACACGAACATTACAACCGTTCAACAATCGTGGATTCGACAGTAAAAGCCTTCCCACAATCGTGTGTCCGACAGTACGATCCTTCCGACAAAAAGAACCTTGTCACAATCACGTGTTAACCCTGCACTGTCCGACAATTGTTGATGATGTCGGGTTTTAATTGCACTGATAAACTAAGTTTACATAGAAGATGCCGGGAATTTGGTATTTGAGGCCATCATTTTATATATTGTACAACTCATGGCAGCCAGAAATATTCTACGTGGGACATGTATATGAGGCGGTTGTTATCTGCGAAGTGGATTCGTCGAGAGTGTGTTTAAGTGTTCGACAACCGTAGAATTACTTTGCTTCCTTCCGAGTTCTGGTAACTCAATGCTTCCACTTCTCATGCCCGATTTAATTACTCATGGTCTCATACTCACTTTCCTCAGTGCCGTCAGTGGAAGCAGTGCTCATTTTTACTGCTCTCCTCCTCGTTTAATCGTTTCATCGACTCTCCATAGGCAATTTCTCCAATTTCTCCCCCCCTCATCAATCTGTACTCTCGCTTGGCAAATCTCTCCAAGCCCATCTTTTCATTAATTATTTACTCTCCGTGCAGTTACATACGTCATCGCACTCTTCTTCAATCCCTTTCTTTATCACAATTCTCACTCAGTAAAATGTCCAATGCATAATTTTTCATTAACTCCCTCAGAAACTCTCCCATCCCTCATCTTTTATCAACCCTCTCTCAGCAAACTCTCCATTCCCTCCCTTTTTATAAACTCTCCTTGAACAAACTTTCCATTATTTTTCCATGCCTCCCTCGGGCCAACGACACTAGGGAGGATGAGCGCTGTTTTCTTCCCAGGCCACAGGCCCCTCATTTACACGGGCACCTTAGGTTACTCCCTCCTCCTTCTTGCCCCTAAATAGCCCCTCATTAGGAGTCTTGGACGATCAATGGCCCACAGGAACCATCGCATGCTCCCACTCACCATCGCCCAGCTCCCACCCACCATCGCCCAGCCCGCACCCACCATCGCACAGCTCTAGCCCACCATCGCACAGCTCTAGCCCACCATCGCACAGCTCTAGCCCACCATTGCACAGCTCTAGCCTATCATCGCACAGATCTAGCCCACGCTAGCCCAATATCAGCACGTGTTTGGTGATACAAAGATGGATGAGCCTAACATTGGATCAAATTTGCGTTGATGTTAATATAATATGATGGCCTGCGTATTGGATTATTAGTTAAGACTCCTGTTGGTTTAAAAAACAATAAAAAGTCAAATCACGAAGTTCTGTATAGTTTTAAATAGATCGATAATTGCTGGTATGGAAAGTTTAGGTTGGTGATGCAACTTTCACTAGGTTGTGTCGACACTCACAGAGGGGCAGGCAACTATTAGAAGCTTGGTAGTCTAAAGCCTCAATTGATTATTGAGGTCCCATGCTCTCTGATCATCGAACTCAATAATCATGGTTTATTTCACGTAAATCAATATTATAAGACATATTTTCTCTGCTTGGCATCATTCTCCCAAAACTCTGTATCCGTTATTGCTCAAGAACATATACAGGTATGAAGCAGCTCAAAAACACATAAAAGTATGCAAAAGCTCAAAACCAAATACAAGTATGAAACAGCTCCAAAACACATACAAGTATGAAACAGTACAAAAACACGTACAAGTATGAAACAGTTCAGGAACACAAACAGTTATGAAACAGCTCAAAAACACTTGCAAATATGAGACAGTTCAAAAACGCATACAAGTATGAAACAGCTCACAAACAAATACAGGTATGAAACAGTCGAGGAACACATACAGGTATGAAACCGCTCAAAACACGTACATGTATGAGACAGTTCAGAAACACATACAACTATGGAACAGCTCAAAACACATACATGTATGAGACAGTTCAAGAACACATACAGGTATGAAACAGCTCAAAAACACAGACAGGTATAAAACAGTTCATGAGCACATACAAGTATGAAACAGTTCAAAAACAAATACAGGTATGAAACAGTCCAGGAACACATACTGGAATGAAACAGCTCAAAACACATACAAGTATGAGACAGTTCAGAAACACCAACAACTATGAAACAGCTAAAAACACATACATGTATGAGGCAGTTCAAGAACAAATACAGGTATGGAACAGCTCAAGACACCTACAAGTAAGAAACAGTTCAAAAACACATACCAGTATGAAACAGCTCAAACAAATACAGGTATGAAACAGTCCAGGAACACATACAGGTATGAAGCAGCTCAAAACACACAAATAAGAGGCTGTTCAGGAACACAGAAATGTATGAAACAGCTCAAAAACACATACAGGTATGAAACAGCTCAGAAACACATTCATGTATGAGACAGTTCAAGAACACATACAGGTATGAAACAGCTAAAAACACATACAAGTATGAGCCAGTTCAAAAACACATGCAACTATGAAACAGCTCAAAAACAAATACAGGTATGAAACAGTCCAGGAACACATACAAGTATAAGACAATTCAAAAGCACATACAAGTATGAAACAGCTCGAAAACACATACAAATAAGAATCAGTTCAAGAACACCTACAGGTATGGAACAGTTTATGAACACATACAGGTATGGAACAGTTTATGAACACATACAGGTATGGAACAGTTCCACGATCAGTTGATACCCATCAAAATCGGGTTCAAAAGCCTTAGAAATAATATCATATTTCCTTTTGGTCAGAACACGAGACAAGTCTTGTCCCCTGCAGCGTAGTAAAGCCCTACATGCAGTAATAGCAGCTGGATCAATGGCCCCCACTTCCAACCATGTTATTTAACGACCAACCTGAAATCGATGGCTTCATTGGATCGATTTTGCCGTCGCCCGTTCGTATTATAAAGAGGGCGGTGTTATGTGGCGGTGATTACGGGGGTGGGGTAATTCCTTAGCAAACCAGGGTAACTAGATACAGGATCTAGTTACACTATCTAAATGCATATTTAGGTTATTTTGTCCCAATCTTCCCTAGAGAAGTCAGACAAAGCAATGTAAACGTGTAATTAAATGCATTATTTCCTGGTAACGCTTTGGTAATAGTGATGAAAAAATTAGGGAGGGGAACGAGAAAGAGGGGAGATGTGTGTTGGGGAGCAGCTGGTCAACGTGGAGTAATGAAGGTATTGTCATCATGATTCCTCTTTATCGATGGAGTTGGTGAGTTCACGCCCTGGACATCGTTAGGCGATCCAGTAATGTGATGAGCGCACTTAACAATGAGATGAGGATACTTAACAATGAGATGAGGATACTTAACAATGAGATGAGGATACTTAACAATGAGATGAGGATACTTAACAATGAGATGAGGATACTTAACAATGAGATGAGGATACTTAACAATGGGATGAGCACACATATCAATGAGACGAGGATACTCAACAATGAGATGAGGATACTTAACAATGAGATGAAGATACTTAACAATGAAATGAGGATACTTAACAATGAGATGAGGATACTTAACAATGAGATGAGGATACTTAACAATGAGATGAGGATACTTAACAATGAGATGAGGATACTTAACAATGAGATGAGGATACTTAACTATAAGATGAGTATACTTAACAATGAGATGAGGATACTTAACAATGTGATGAGCACACATAACAATGAGATGAGGATACTTAACAATGAGATGAGGATACTTAACAATGAGATGAGGATACTTAACAATGAGATGAGGATACTTAACAATGAGATGAGGATACTTAACAATGAGATGAGGATACTTAACAATGAGATGAGGATACTTAACAATGAGATGAGTATACTTGACAATGTGATGTGCACACATAACAATGAGATGAGGATACTTAACAATGAGATGAGTATACTTAACAATGAGATGAGGATACTTAACAATGAGATGAGGATACTTAACAATGAGATGAGTATACTTAACAATGAGATGAGTATACTTGACAATGTGATGAGCACACATAACAATGAGATGAGGATACTTAACAATGAGATGAGGATACTTAACAATGAGATGAGGATACTTAACAATGAAATGAGGATATTTAACAATGCGATGAGGATACTTAACAATGAGATGAGGATACTTAACAATGAGATGAGGATACTTAACAATGAGATGAGGATACTGAACAATGAGATGAGGATACTTAACAATGAGATGAGGATACTTAACAATGAGATGAGTTTACATAATAAGGTTATGGGAATACATGCATTATCAGATTGATGATAAAATGCGCGATGCGAGCGATAAAAAAGATGGAAGAGGAGTGTGATGATGGAATGGGAGAAGAGTGTGAAAATGGGAATGGGGAAGAGTTTGATAATGGGGTGGGAGAGGAGTGTGATGATGAGATGGGAGAGGAGTGTGATAATGAAATGGGAGGAGAGTGTGATAATGGGATGGGAGAGGAGTGTGATGATGGGATGAGAGAGGAGTGTGATGTTGGGATGGGAAAGGAGTGTGATGATGGGATGGGAGAGGAGTGTGATAATGGGATGGGAGAGGAGTGTGATGATGGGATGGGAGAGGAGTGGGATGATGGGACGGGAGAGGAGTGTGGTAATGGGATGGGAGAGGAGTGTGATGATGGGATGGGCGAGGAGTGTGATGATGGGATGGAAGAGGAGTGTGATGATGGGATGGGAGAGGAGTATGCTGATGGGATGGGAGAGGAGTGTGCTGATGGGATGGGAGAGGAGTGTGATGATGGGATGGGAGAGGAGTGTGATAATGGGATGGAAGAGGAGTGTGATGATGGGAAGGGAAAGGAGTGTGATGATGGGATGGGAGAGGAGTGTGATGATGGGATGGGAGAGGAGTGTGATGATGGGATGGGAGAGGAGTGTGATAATGGGATGGAAGAGGAGTGTGATGATGGGATGGGAGAGGAGTGTGATGATGGGATGGGAGAGGAGTGTGATCGATGTCCTCGCTAATTAAATTGACATTAGAATGTTCCGTTTCATTGCGTGTTTGTTTAGATGAGTTTGGTACAGTCGCTAGCAAATGCTCGTAAGCCTCGCTTTTATTATATTATATAGAGGGGCTTTCTCAAATTTCTATTCAGCAAATTAATTTTATTTATTTGCTCCACAAGCTACTAAAAAATTCATAAAACCACAGTGGTAACTTCGATGGTAACTTTGAGGACACTAATTTTCCGATTGTGCAACAAGAGAATAAATAATGTTTTATACCCTTACGACACATTAGGATTAAAGAGTGTTAGGTGATTACTTTTGACAATCGACACTTTGAAATTAATTGGCGTTAGGTGATTACTTTTAATGATAAACTTATAAGCTGCAACACATTCCTGCCAGATTTTTTCTTAAAGAAAATGTTTAGGTGTTACTCAATCTGCTTCATTCCCAGGAATCCTTCATCGGATGTTCAAAACAGATTTGCGACAGCATTCAACATTTGCCTATAAACATATTATCCCAGATTTTTCACGACTTTACAGCAGTATATACCTTAACTTATACTGTCGACTGTACACGGCGATCAAATGATTACCAGTTGGAGCATGCTTTTACTGGCGACTGTACACGGCGATCAAATGATTACCAGCTGGAGCATGCTTATATCTATTACCAGTTGAGCATGCTTTTATCTATTCATATACTCATAAATACGTTTGAGTGAAGTAAATTTGGTGCTCCAGTTTTCCGCTCTCCTCTGCTATTTTTTCCATAAAATGTACTCAGAAGATCTTGCTCAGCACGCAGGTCGAAAGCAAGAGGACGCTTTCGATCGCGCCGATTTCGAATCCAAAAATATTGGAATCATTCTTCCCGGAGACGGTCCCCCTTGTTGAAATATTGCTCTGTTGGCACTTCGGGGACCTCCCCCCCTACCGGGTAAGACGCTGTTCAATTGGGGTGAGGAGGCACGGTACAAAATCATAAGAGGTTGGCATAGGTTACCGACCCCAATAACCTCGAGAAACAAATAACTCTGACACAATCGTTCGAGCTCAGATCTCACCATGTGAAGCCTTTTGCGTTCAATAATATTTAAATAAATGTACCGTGACAGAGAAATTGTTTCTAAATAATCAACAACTAATGACATCAAGAGATACGACCAAAGCAAATTCCGAATGCGATGGAGCCTACATGAGTCAGGCGGGCTTCCTTCATCTTGGGGCCCTACCTACCTACGGTGGCGGCGTCTGGAGCCCCGGTCCTAGAAAAAGTCTCTAAATCCATTCTGTTTCACATCTTTGCCGGTGAGGATGGCGCCGTGTGCGTCGTCTCTGCGGTGTTGACGTGGACGCAGCTTGTGTGCTGCTCGGGCCTCTGGCCTACCGACCCTTTCAAGACACCAGAGCCGCAACATATAAGCGGTACATTCTCCATGCGGAAGTGAACAATCCCCATCATGCACATAAGGTCATCCTTACACACATCTCAATTGGTGCAATGATCCGAGGCTGAGGAACATGAACAAAGTAATAGTAATAATGATGTGCTGTCCATGGTAACAAAATTATACAACACGGGTGTCAATATGTTACTAATTGCCATCCTTGCTGCACAATTGAAACTGATATCAGCTATAACATTGCCCGGGTCCCGTGTCTCAACATACACGTGACGGTAGGTATCGGGCATCGGGCGGTGGAAACCAGGGCTAAGCAGCAATAACAACTATTCAAATATTTGTTTAAAGTCTTCAAATTGAATATGGGTTATACGGACGAGGTTGTGTTGTTGATTTGCACAATACCAAATACAGAAGCCAAGCCAAATCCAAAACTTAGCCCTTTACCGCTAAAGGGTCCGGCCAGGACCAGGCAGTACCCATTCCGGGTCAGGAGGGAGATCCGAGATCGGTATCAGCAGCAAGGTCCGACAGTTTTCACTGGCTTGCCTCTGCTGCGTCATAATTGCTACGCCCTACCCAAATATCGTCAATCCCGTTTTCATAGTCACAAAATACATAAATGCGCTTCAGGGCCACGTCAAAACTCATCCGTTCACAATCATTCCCCACTCACGTCTATCCATTGCACGCTCTCTCACTAGCTCCAAACTCATTTGTCTCCTTCCTGAAGCCTGCCACACTCCATTTATCCACCCAAAAATCAGTTTTCCTCTAGGCCTACACCAACTCACCTCCGCCTTTGTCACCCTTCTCACCAATCTCCCATCATCCATCCTCACCATGTGTCCAAAACACCTTATACCACAGGCGAATCTACTCTGTCCTCCAACTTCTTCTCCATCCAAGTTAACCTTAGACTGAATTATAAATTCAATGCGCAACTGCTTCACATGGAAATATCTTACAAAATATTTCGAACAACCTCCACCCATACTGGCCAATTAGATTCTTCTTGAGCATAAATATTTAACCAAGATCAAACGCTGCGAACATACTTATACTTCAGTACCTAATAATATTGTGATAATTTATAAATAGAGCCAATGAGCCAACTAACAATAGAGGACTCACTTTTCAGAAGCGATCAAAGTGCAGAGGCAGTTCCAGAAATTGGCCTTCTGGAAGAGGGTGCCTCCTCTAATTTTATTGTGTCGGTGGTGCCCCTTACGCTCATTTAGTGCATCACTCACGCTCATTTAGTGCATCACTTACGCTCATTTAGTGCATCAATGGTCGGCCTCAACGAGCGAAGTTGCTGGAGTGCAGCTTCTGGCGGTCATGATACGTTATTTAGATACATTCTATGCATTTCTTTGTCTGATTTCTATGAAGAGAATTTGGACAAGATACGCTGTTAATCTGTCTTGATACTGTATTTTGCCCTATACTGATTGCCGTCAGAGGCTAGGGGGCGGGCATGGGAAAGAGAGGCATGGGGGATATTGTTACACTTTAAAAGCTAGGAACATAAGACAGACTTGTCATTTATCGTCCGAAGTTTCCATTACCAACATACACGACCTCGTCCAATGAGGTTGAGGTGACTAATGATCATGGTAAAAAAACATGTACCGCGCATTCACATGATGAATTCGCTTCTTTGTTAAGAATCCACCCAAATGCATGATTGGGTCAAATTTTGCTTCTTTTATACTTGCCAAGTGTTATCAGATATGTAAATTATCCCCAGATTTGGCAAATTCACCGAATATATTAAAAATCTGTTCATTTACCCGTTTAATTTATATCCGTCATTTCCCGCTGTTGTTGGACAGTCCTGGCTCAACACTTGATTGTGACACGGTTCGTATTGTCGGACCCACGATTGTCAGACGGTATCGTCGGACCCACGATTGTCAGGCGGTTCTTATTGTTGAACCCACAATTGTCAGACGGTTCTTATTGTCGGACCCCCGATTGTCAGACTGTTTGTATCGTCGGACCCATGCATGATTGTCAGACTGTTTGTATCGTCGGACCCATGCATGATTGTCAGACTGTTTGTATCGTCGGACCCATGCATGATTGTCAGACTGTTTGTATCGTCGGACCCATGCATGATTGTCAGACTGGTCGGATCTTCGCACCCAAGATTGTCAGACGGCACTCTTTTCGTACTTGTTGCATTAGAGGCAAAACCATGAACAGTTATTGATTACACACAGTCTAATCTACATTGAACAAAGAATGCATCACATGTAAACATTTTAATAAAAAATCTGATGATGACATTTAAAAATCGCTTCTACAAACAATGCCACGGCGATCAGCGCTAAAAGATCGTTAAAAAAATGAGAATACAATATTTCAAATGTTATCATCAATCAAAGATGATTTGTTAATTGTGTTCGATCTGTTCTCTTCATGATTATAGACACATAACTGTTCCGAGCGCGGTTCCTCATAGAATGTGTTGTGTTGGTACCACGAGCTAATTTTAAATTAAGTTCTAAGCCAAATTTTTTGTCCGATCAAAATTGTGTCACTTATATCACTCCTTGAGGCGATTGTTAGCTCGTCTACGTAGCTGAGACAGAAAGATCTCTGTCGGTACGCACTAAGGAGCGCAACAACTCCACTAGGTTTGCCAAAACTAATAGCGCAATGTTTTGTCAATTGGTATTCTGCTACTGTATTGATTAAGTCAAATTCAAAGCAGGGAAGAGAACTAATCGAATGAAGTTTGGTCAAGAAGTTCCCAACTATGAATACAAATGCCTGGTGTTTGTTCGGTCGATGCAGTTACTCGAAACAACTTACTTAAATCACAGACAAGTTAAGAACAATTTACGTCTTCCAAATTTGTGATAAATTTATACCGTGAAAATTTAGTGCACGCACAGCCATTCTTTTTTGTTTTTATTACTACGCGTTTAGGTTTTATTTATCACTGATGAGGGGTAGAGAATTGTCCGATTTTTTTCCCCATTTTTTTTATCTAATTTGTTAGACATTGTGGCTTATAATTGCTATTACAGAAATAAATGGTAAAAACACGGGCAACTCACCAAATCTGCCTTGAGTTGCAGTGGAAATTTTCAAAATGTGCGAAAAAAATTTTTTGCTGCATCTCAATGTTGTCCGACGGAGCAATACATGGAACCATAACGTCTCAAGACACTCGATTGAGAATTATCGACCTCTTTCTTATCAACTTTGCTATTTAATTCACGCGATGGACTGAGCTGTTCACGTATATATTTTGGCCTGCTTGCCTATGACGTTCTTAACATTCCAAATCATATCTAGATATGCTCTCAAGTGAATGCTTCGCAGAAATTTTCAACGATACGTGAAGTTTACAAATCAAGTTAACGGTCAATGTTGTGATTGTAGGCGCCTGAATGTAACTCATTATAACCCAAGACAACGCATCTGCACAGCCGTCCCTTGAAAAATTGATAGGTTAAAATCAATCATTCATGTCGGAAAAATTATTTGGGGCATACTAAAAATGGGTTCCTTTTTCACGTTCATAAATACATTATATTTTGTCCCAAATTTGTTCGAATTGCAATCTATTGCACGTAACATAATAACATGTTTATCCTTTACCAATCCCATCTGCTTTGCACGTTTTGAAATTAATCACATTGAAATGATATTGTCAAGACTTATGAATGAAAATAGGAGTCGTTTGTTGGGTCTTGTCATCCAGAGACGCATCCTAATTATCCTGTTAGTGATTTCACACGCAGACGAGGCCGTACTGGACTACAGAACCGGCCAGGGATGCTCTAATGTTTGTGGTGGGAAGCATGCGGGGGAGCTAGGCAGCCGACTAACGACCCCATCAAAAAGGGGAACATCATGGCCGACGGCCCCATTCGACGTGTTTCCTGCAAAAAGGAAAACAGCCTAACAGTCGACGGCACCGATAAAATCCGTGGATGTGTTTCGCCCTTCCGTTGCGGGAAGCTCTTTGATATTTATATTTTCTGCTGTTTTCGTGTTCAAATATTAGAATAAATGGGCAAAAAATGTGATACTAACTTTAACTGAACCTGAAAAATCTGTTGCCGTTCAGTATTTTTTTTCAGGTGGGTAGAAGTCATATTACTAGTGTATTCACGCATTAACCATGAATGAAATAATGCATTGTCCGCTTTGTAACGTTACATTTATGTTAGCAGTTTGAACAAACTTGTTTATTCAAAAACATTCTGCAACGTATTCAATGGGTCTACAGTATGAAGTGTATGAAACAAACAATAATTGCAGAC
>SDVV010037180.1:0-10868 GCA_016164225.1 Gammarus roeselii
ATATTCAAACATGGTTGGTAATTAAACAAGGTTTAATTCCATTAGAATCACTTAAAAGTTAATTGGAAGTAGATAGAAATCATTAACACCAAATAAACTAGGGTTTATTGTGAGTTTATGAAGGATAAAAAACGGGTCTTTGGTTGACTTTCCTGGAGCCTCCAGTCCCTAGGTGGCTACTACCCATGCCACCAGAACAACACTGGCCCCCACATGTGCCAAACAAGTGAAAGAAAATACCAAACTTGAGGGGCGCAGATGAGGAGAGAGCGCATGCGAGGCAAGCAAGCCATGTGCCATTCACAAAATAGACACCAGTTAAAGAAAATGCAGGCAATGACAATGACAATTTTTTTAACAATCTTGCTTCTGTCTGGCCATCTATTTTCCTAGCGTTCTTTTAGTGCAGTGTGGGTGCCTTACCACAACAGGTATCTTGTGAGTGGCGTGGTCCCTTTTCAGGCCTACTATTCTTAGCAGCTAAGCTTACAGGTAATCTTCCCAACAAAATCTTGTGTGGTGTGTAGTTGGGTTACCTGTTGGACCAACTATCCATCCACCAAGAGTGTGGTGAGGGCATTACCCCATTGAACTATTCCCGTGCTATTATCATTACACTCGTCTTTCCAACAGGAGTCCATGCGTATCGATACCATTTTCCCGTTGTCTTATCCCTGTGTTATCACCCACCTTCCCAACAGGATTCCCTACTTAGTGTGGGCATCTTTTTGTTGACCTTGCCTGTGTTATCATTGCCCATCTTTCAAATAGGAGGCCCTGTGCAGCGTGTGCATCTTCCTCCTTGTCCTATCCCTGTGTTGGCACCCTTCTCTACAAGAGTCCTTGCGCGCCGTGGGTATACCACCGTCGTCATATCCCAGTGTTATCTTCAATCTCCCAACTCGAAGGGCCTTGCGCGACGAGGTACCTCTTCGTTGTCAAATCTATGTGCAATTTATCACTTATATCCCACCAGGAGTCCCGTGAGCAGCGAATACGTATTCATGTGTTATGATCTTCTATCTTCCCAACAATAATCTCGTGAGCACCGTGGGTATCTAATCATCATGTCTTGTATTATCACGCCTATCTTCAAAACAGGTTTCGCCTGCATAGCGAAGGGGTCTAACGGCCATCATATACCCATGTAAAAATCCATCTTCACCAGGAGTGCCGTGCGCGGCGTGGGTGTCCCGCGACCTGTTAGTGGTGGGTGCTGATGGCGGTCTCTTGGAATGGCTGGACGCCGCCACCGACACCGCTAACCTAAACTGCATCGCCGCCAGCACCGAACACACCGCCGCCGTCACCACCCTCACCGTCAACTGCGACCAGGACAGGCTGCTGTCCGGAGACGCTGATGCGAGGTAATTGGGTAGGTGATCATGAGCAAAGCAATCAGCTGGTAGTGGTGGTACCGCGCGGCAAAACATGTGACGACAGTTTGTATCGGGTAGCTATATCTCACACTTGTTGCTATTGTTGATTTCTGGCCAAAGGGCTGTATGAAGTCCCGCTCACCTGAGAATGTGCTCCTTTTTATTCATTAAAAGTAGTTTCATGAAAATATTAACTATACGATGCACCTGATAACATAATGCAGATGATGTGGTGAATAATCCTTGTCCTGCCTTACATGGCCTAAGACGGCTGAAATCAGTAACGTTAATTTATACATTTTTGGTTCAATAAAAATGGGTTCGTATAGGTCATTTGATAAATCTGGTCAACTGGTTGATGAAAACAAGACAACGAATGAATTGTTGAGTGAAAATTGCAAACAAGTATTAAGTATCCCAAAGGTTACACGGCAATGTTGTAATATCAACTTGGAATTTTCATTGACAGATTTTGACATTGCTATCTCTGAAATTACAAAAGCTTTCAATGATATAGGTAGCAATAGCACATTCGGGCCAAACAACATCCCAGCTATTCTATTGAAACAATGCCAGCAGGTACTGTCAAGATCTCTACCAATGTTTCAGCAGAAACCGTTGGGCACCGTAACATCCCACGAACCATAAAACATGCTGTAATCTTTCCTCTAGCAGAAGAAGGTTGCCTCAGAAGCCCATCAAATTACAAACCAATTATTTGACATGAAATGTAGTCGAAATAATTGAAAATTAATGAAAGGACTTTTTTTTTTTTTTTTATAAAGGTTCAGCTCCAAGCAGCATGGTTTCAGCAGTAAGAGGAGCACATTGACCCAACGTCTGGAGCACTTTGATGAAATAATCTATGCATTATTTGATGAACCATAGTGAATGTGATTTATCTGTATTTTTGCCTAATCCTTTGACTAAGTAAATCACAGTTTACTGTTATCTAAATATGGTAATGCCAGTATCCAAGAAAATATTCATGATTGAACCAAAATTTTCTGAAAGGCAGAACTCGTAGTGTAATAGTAAATGGGGAAACCACTGCACCAGTGGAAGTCCTTATTGGCATCACACAAGGCACGGTGCTTGGCCCTGCCTCTCTTAGCAATGGCTAAAGACCTGAGCAAACCCATGTTCATCTGTGTTGCTGTGCAGATGTCAGAGTACTAGAAACAGTGGAGCGGGCAAGAAATGAAAATATTCAAGCTGGTCTGAAAGAAATCTACAAGTGAGCTGGCAAAAACAACATGCAATTCGATGAATTCAAATTTGAATTACTAAGAACAGGAAAAAATGCTGACCTTAAAACAGGGTCTTCATATCTGAGCAATAATGCTAGAAAACTTGTGTGACTTAGGAGCACAAATGCAGAAAAACGTTTATTCCAAAGAACAAATTGCAAAAGCTGGGGCAAGTGGCAGAAAACTGTTCCTGGGCCATGAGAACCTTTGTGTCAAGAGATAAAAAGACAAATGTTGACTCTTTGGAAACTATTAATACAACCAGTTATGGACTAATGCTCTCCCCTCTGGATCCCATATGAACGGATAGGTCTAGAAAAACTTGAAGCAGTTCAAAGAAGCCTCACCTCAGAAATTACTGAAGTAAAGAAAATGGATTATTATGACCTTGAAGCAATACTCAATCCGAAGACGTTTCGAAGGATTTATGGTCTCGAACGTTTATACAATTCGGAAAGGCAACACGGCCAATAAGCAGAAAAATTGTAATGAATGTGACAGTAAGAAATCATGGTAGGATAGTAAGAAATCAGGGTAGGATTGGTAGAATGTGCTATCTCAAGTGCCAGAATGGACGAGTGGTGAAACGAATACGATGCAAATCGTAGCATTTAATAGTTTTACATGTCGGGCACTTCTGCTGTTCATTCAGATGCCACTGGCTATACGTGAGATCAAACATGTTCCGCAATTGTCAGCCACAATAAACATAATGGGGTTGAAAATCTTTCTGGACAAGTACCTAGACTCTGTTGCTGATAGACCACTAATGAATGGATACTCTCACTGTGGAGACAACTCTACTCCAACGCGTCGCCGAGCCAGGATCTGACTGGCAATTGTGGCAGCAACATGCAAAGGCTGATGCCACATCTGAGTTGAATATGTCCCCGCAGCTGTGGGTCAGATGGCAGTTATGCTAAGACCGGCTTTTCAAACCAAAATACCTCCAAGTATCCAGGTAAGTGGGCCTGATAGTATTGTCAATTTCTGCTCAAATGCCTTGATTTCGTGAACTTTATATCTCCAATGAATCCACAGTTACCTATCTAAATTACTTCAATGTGCGTGCTTCCTGAAATTATCAACTCGGAAGACTTTCAGAAAGTATCCATGTGGCATCAGAACTTTTCTTCAAAAGTCGTTGAGAATAACTGGACTCTTGAAATCTGTCAGGTTGAGGTTCAAAGGCTTGAGTAAACCCATATGACTTGGGAGCATCTATTCAGCTTCAGAACTCAATATATTTTAGCAGAATGAGCAATAAATACATTACATACATATTATTGTGCCCGATGACCAAGAAACGTTTCCCTTTATCAAAGAAGATTATTTGTTGGTATCAAAGTTTTCTTCACTTTTATACAAGATTTTTTAGACATTTTGAACAAGAGGCTAGGTTTTTGCCCTGTGCGATTTCTGTACCAGCCCCTCAAGTCATTTGATTGTTCATCACTTCCTGCAAATGCGGGCACATTTCAGACCTGGCTTTTGATTCAGAGCGTGTGCAGGTCCTTGACCAGATCCTTCGTCACCAAAGGGCTATGACTCAGGAAGGGGTGTGAGTGCATGAGAGGAGTGTGAGGAGCGTCTTTCGCGGGGGGGATTTATTCTTGCGTCTATGTCTATGGCGCTCCCTGCAGCGTGTGCGTGCTGGACTGCCGTACTCAACAGCGCCTTAGCGCGTACCGGCCAGCCCACGGAGGCCCCGTGACCTGCCTCGCTGCCCACCCTGACCACAGCACTGTGTTTGCTTCGGCGGGGTTGGACGGCAACGTCCTCATTTGGGACACGAGGCAGGCCAAGCCAGCGTCAGGTGAGCAGCACAGCAGCCTGTGGTAATACGTCGTAGTGCAGAGCTGGGCAAAATGTATGTAAAGACAGACAGCAATTCCCCCTTTTGTGGAGGTAAGCCAATACAGGCGCCCAATTTCCCCACCACAAGACTAGTTGAATGCATCAATTATCAGCGTATTTTGCTTGACTAAACCTCGCGAAACTCGGTAAAAGTAATATAACCGTTATTTAATTACTAAAATTTTGCCCAGCTGTTGATGTTGCAGATCATTTTCGAAATTGTAATCATACCATTATTACGCTGGTAACCCTGGTAACCAACGTTGAATAGGACAATGCATCAATCTTTCAGCTTCAAACGTCACAATGGCACACACGAAATGTAAGACTTGATTAATTGTATTCGTTAATTTCCAAAATTTCGTCCTCGTTACAAACTTTTTTATTCAGAACAGTACCATCACGTATCGAATATCTGACCACCACACGTTCGTTAACTAGTTTACTTATCAGTCTGGTATCTGATGATCCGGTCGAGTCGAATCAGGTAGCTGAACCTTGTTGAAATGTTAAAATCAAACGACTATGCTACATCATTGACTAAGAAAACTCTCAGAAATTCATAAACGTAGCTCTACATTCATTTCATACCTAAACGTGGTGGAAATATCACGCACGGACCAACAACTCATGCAAAATGTTGTCATACCATTGCAACAAGCTGTTTGCTGAATATACTATTATAACAATATAATTGATTGAGGAAAAACAAACTATTTTGTTTATGTATCCTACTCTGCTCAAACAGGTTTTAAACTTGATTTTTTTTTGCAGGAGTACATCGTGACGTTTCTTGTCCCGCAACTACACTATTGTGGCAACGACAGCAAATACAGCCACCAAAACCAGATCAACCAGAAACTCAAACAAAGCCAGAGAAAGAAGCAGTGGAGAAAATAAAATCGACAAGTGAAAGCATCAATGGCACCTCGCCAGCGTCTCCCTCCCCTTCCCCGGGACAAGGCTTGGGTTCACTACTGCTCGGCACGATCGACGGCTCGTTAATCCTGTGTTGTCCTCAGACCAGGGAGACTCGTGGCTCCCCCACCGCCGTCCTCCAGAGACAAGTGACGCGGTTGGTGCCCTGTCCTGAACGGCCGGATTTGGTGGCCGTATGTGGCAACGAGGAGACACTCGCCGTCGTTAGGCTTCAAGACGACAGCATTGTTTCATGGTGAGTTCATGTTCTAGGCGCGTAGCCAGAGTTTTCCGCAGGGAAAGCCGAATTGAACCTGACTTGAGACCTTCATTATGCATTCCTTTGTGTTTTTGGTTGCCTCTATGGTGAACTTAATGCAGTGCACAAAAAAAACTGCTTTTGCGGTCTCTGTTCGATGACATTGCAGTTGAAAAACTGTCATTTCAAAGATTATAATATTGCCATTATGAGTCGGAAAATATAACTCTGTCGAAGCAAAATGTTATTAAGAAAGGGCGTACAGTAGCCTGGGAACTCAACATCGTATCCATTTTAAGTAAGCGGGCGTTTTTTTAACTTGATTTAGCCATGCACCTAACTAATCAGGTTGGAACAAAAATAAATTTTATCTATCCCATTGCGTTTCATAATACGGATATATCTTTTCGGAATCCAAATCCGCTGAAAACGTGTCAGCATACCTAATCTTGACATTTGTACTGATAATGTCTTTTTTTGTGATTTGACTCATTTTCTGGAGATGTGTCGATGAACGACCGTTCCTGTCAAATCATTTTGCGTTATACCTATTTTCTTGTGTTGCCAGTTACTCGAAGGGAATCCACACCGACCTGGTCCGTGACGTGATGTGGCTCAGCCAAGAGTCCTTGTTGTCGTGTGGCTGGGACAAGCGTGTCGTCATTCATCAACTTACGTCTCCATAGTCCTCTTTATATAATTTAGCATCATTATAACCTTTTTATTTTCAATGTGTATTTCTTATTGACCTGCAAGTTACATACTACGTATGAACTCGTATACGATCATGCTCACCTTCGTTTCGTCCTTCGGATCGCTTGGTGATCGATAATATTTTACTACCTCCGTAGTGGATGGATGCCTTTGTTATGCGTAGCCTTAGTTTTTTCCGTTGAAATATAACTTGCTTCCTAAGCAGGCATTCGGAAGTAGAGACATAGTGAGGAGGTGGCGAGTGAGCCAATATATAGGCGGGACTGGTTGTAAATTGATGAGTTCTGACGAAGCCCTCATGTACCTCCTATCTCGTGCCGTCATGTTGAGAAACGGGATGGACGTGGGTGGGAGAGGGCCCGGTAACTATGACGCAGCAGGAGGTAAACCAGTGAGCGCTATCTCACCCTGTTGCTGCCACTTGATCTCGGTTCTTACTCCTGGCCTGAAGTGTGTATTGCGGAGTCTCCTAGCCGGACCCTTCAGCAACTTAGGGCTAAGTTTTTAAGCGTGTGAGTGTACGAGAAAAGTGTAGGTGGTGGCAGAGATATGTCTAGTCTTCAATCTTGTTACAAAATTGAGTCCCTCTCATATCAAGATGATGTTTGAGAGGAAATACCTTGGTTACCAGATGCAGGTGGGAAGTTGGTGTGGTCTGTGTACAACCCGTTGCGATGCGCAAGGCCGTATTTTGAATCCTTTGTAAGGGGTTAATGTGTGTGGGTGCAAGGTCAGAGGGCTAAGTGGTGTTTGCGTAGATGATGTTGTAATTGGTTCTTTAGAGTGACCGTAGGTCGTTGTGGTAAGTACCCGTGACACCTTCAGTCTTGGTATGGTTTTTGCGTCAATGTCGGTTGTGTGAGGCTTGAATGTCATCCCCGTGTCATAAGTTAGGCCAATGATTGTGGTAGTGGGACTGTGGGGTATGGGAGTGTTGTTCAGCGTTACAGGGGGTGAACGCGGTCGGTGCTCACTGTTGTCTGATGTTAATAATATAAGGAAAGACTTGCAAACGAACACCCTCATTCTATTATTAAGGAAAAGAGGTAGTGACGGTGAGTGAACTGATTCTGGAAAGCAGAGCTAAGGAGTTCCAGCAGACGTTAAGCGAAGAACATGACAATGCGAGTGAGCATAACCTGCGAGATAAAGAGGAAGAATGCGAGACTTTTAGAGATGTGCGCCGTGTGGGCGGGTGCAGAAGGAAGAGCTGCGAGTGGTGAAACAAGGTCAAACTGGCGGTATCGCAGAAAATGAAAGCCTTAGAAGAGTGGTTGCAAGCCAGGTCGGTAGTGGCCTATGACAACTGTGAAGAGAAAAGATGTTGAGCTAGTGATGAGGTTAGGCCTACAAGGATGCTGATGCAAGGTGGAGCAGACTTTTGGGCGAGGATAATTATAAGGAGAACAAAAAATGTTCTGGAAATAGGGGGAGACGTGAAACGAAGCGATGGTGAAAGATATGAATGGCCAGTTGTTGGAAAGTGGTGATGCACGGAATAGGTGGGCCATGTATGTTAATGAGTTGTTGAATGGCGAGGCTGACGTTGCTGTGGGTGGTGGTGCACGGATGCCGGTATTGGGAGAGAGAGTAGTAGGAAACGTAATTACGAAAGAGGTGCAGGAGGCGGTAGAGCTGATGAAAGCAGGGAAAGCTCCTTGTTTGGATGACATAGCGACGGAGTGCCTGAAAAGGAGCGAAGTAACAGCTCGAATGGCTGGTGCGACTACCGAATCTGTTTCGTTGCGGGTGTGGGGATAATTCAGTGGTGCAGTGCTTGCATTGTTTCGCTGTATAAGGGCAAAGGAGATGAACATAAATACTGCAGCTGGAGAGGTATCCTTTTATTATTTGCGGTTGGCAATTTGTACGGGCGAGTGATCAAAAGGATACGTGACTGTACGGATGGCTCAATTTTAGAGGAACAGTGTGGCTTTAGGAGTGGTAGAGGGTGCACCGATCTGATATCTGCAATAAGACAAATCTGTGAGGAGTACCTCGCGTAGGGAAAGGTGTTTTTGGCCTTCACGGATTTGGAAAAGGCTCATGACATTATTCACAGGGAAACGCTGTGGGTGTTGCGTTATTATGCAGTGGACGGAAATATGTTGAAAGCTATTCATAGTTTTTATGTTAACAGCAAAGCATGTGTCTGAGTGTGGAGCGAGGTAAGTGATTGGTTCATAGTGAAAGTGGGTCTGAGAAGACGAGGCTGCGTCATGTCTTCCTAGTTGTTCAATCTCTTCATGGATGAAGTGGTGAGGAAGGTGAATGAGCGAAGTTGGTAGTTGAGCCAGTTACTGTTAGCGGATAATACGGCACTGGTGGCGAATTCAGTGGAGCAACTGTGTGAGGGGAAGTCGCGAGTGAAGGAAGGGTGTAAAGTGTTATGTGCACGGGAGACTAATGAGCTATAGGACGTTGAGGATGGAAGTAAAGAGAGGGCTGTATGAGTGTTGTCCCAACTGTGCTCTATGGAGCTGAGACTTGGGGGCGAGAGCAGAAGGTTGAATGTTTTCCAGATTAAATGTTTGAAGAGAATGGCTGAAGTGAAGATAACGACGTGGTTCGAATTAAAACGAAGATGTGAAGAAGTTCGAGTATAGCGTCGATACGCGTGTTCTGGAAAGGTTCAGGGTGAGGATGGTGGATAAAGGGTGATGAAGGCAAATGCAAGTGGACGTAGGTCAATAGGTAGTCCAAAGTTTGGGTGGATGAATGGTGTGAAGCAGGCGTTAGGAACGGACGACATGAGTGGAGGTAGAGAAAGAGCGTGACATGTACAGGCGTGAGGGAAGAATGATTGAGAATGATGATTTTTGGCGCTGCCCTGATGTGCTTTCCCGCCCTTGGCATCTCGTTGAGAGACGGGAGAGGGGCGGCGATCATCATGACGAGGCAAGGATCAACCTGTCACACTGTTGGGCCCTGTTGCTGACACTGACCTTGGATCGCACTCATGAACCAGAGTGTGTTGAGGGGTTATTCGGCCGGATCCCTTAGCGCCAAAGAGCCAAGTTGTGTGAGGTGCTCCTTGCCGTCGGCCACACCCCTTCTTGAGGGATTCGGAATAGTGTCGTTATCTGTATCAACTTACAATGATTACTCACTGACCTAACCAATCGGGAAAAGCTAATCGCTTTTGGAAAACATACCTGACAAATCGAAGCTATGTAAAACTAAAATTTGTGTGCAAGTGGGGTGGTCATAGAAATGATTGAAACTGCATACTTTTCACTAGTTCAACCCTGTGTCTACCGTGGAGTTGAAGTTATTTTTACTAACCATGTCAATGTTGCGGAAAAAATGTCAGTCGTGCAAAAGAAAACATGAAGAACTGTGAATTTCCTCTCTCATACGGTCCCCACTTGTCATCATTTCAAATGGATTAATATTCTTGAAATTGATCATAGCTTTTGAGTATAGCTTTGGGTTGATGGATGATTATTCATTTTATAAATCATTAGCACTTTATTTTAGTATTTTATTCTTATTTCGTGGGCTCTATTATTTATCTGTGCCCTTTTTTTCCTGGTGATAAATTTTGCACTGGTTATTATATATCGAGGCTTGTTGAGACAAGGTGACCCGGGGAACGGGGGGTACTCGCGGGACTCACGGAAACCCGGGGTACTTGGAAGACCAGGAGGATTTGGGGGGACCTGTTGGACTATTCTGGGGCCCTTTGAAACAACCTTGAGACCCTTTGGGACCTCCTTGAGAAACTTGGGGACCTTGAGGCCCCTCTGAACTCTGGGACTCTAGCTTTCCCTTGGGGTGGATGGATGATTATTAATTTTATAGATCATTAACACTTTATTTTAGTATTTCTTCTTTCTTGGGTTCTATTATTTTTCTCTGCCCTTTTTACATAGTGATAAATTTTGCATTTGTTATTATATATATCGAGGTTGGTTGAGACAAGGTGACCCAGGGAAGGAAAGTACTCGCAGGACTCAATGTTTCGTGAACCCGGGGGACTTGGAAGACCAGGAGGATTTGGGGGGACCCACTTGGGCCCTTCTGGGGTCCTTTGAGACACCCTTTTGAGAAATTGTGGGACCCTCTTGAGGCCGTAATGTCTCCCTGGCTGTTCAACCTCTATATGGATGGAGTGGTCAGGTAGGTGGACGCGAGTGTGCTGGGTCGTGGCTTGGAACTGTTGGAAGCGAATAGGCGGAGTTGGCAGTTGAGCCAGTTGCTATTTGCTGATTATGCGGCCCTGGTTGTGGATTCGTAGGAGAAGCTATGTAGGCTAGTGTCTGAGTTTGGTAGAGTGTGTGAGAGGAGGAAGCTTCGAGTGAACGTCGGTAAGGGTAAAGTAATGAGATGCTCGAGGACTGTCGATGCGAGTAAAATTAGTGTCACCCTAAATGGAGAGCTCATGGAGGAAGTTCAGTGTTTTAAGTATCTGGGCTCCCATGTGGAGATAACTGAACTAGTGGAAACTGGAGTGAAGGAGGGATGTAAAGTGTTGGGTGCACTTAAGAG
>SDVV010037181.1:0-10868 GCA_016164225.1 Gammarus roeselii
GTTGTTTGTAGAGGGATTGAGGTGCATGTGATTGCTTGATTTACTATTGTAGCCAGGCCAGTGCCCGGTCGAGCATCGGCAGTGGGCGAGGTGAAGTAAGCTTTATACCCATTGGGAAAAGATGGTTTGTACAGCCCAAGGAGAGTTTCCTAGAGGCAAACTAACATCGGATTATAGGTTTGGGTTAATTTCAATTGTTCAGCATAGTTAGCATGATCTCTCTTATGTTCCATTGAAGGACGAGGGTATCAGACATTGTGGTTTAGGTTAGATAAATTTAAGGTCTAGGCTTGAGTTGGTAAGGTCTAATTATATTTTGCTTTTGTGGACTTAAGTCCCTCACAGCCTGTTGGTGGAGCTCGACGAGTATCGCTGGAGCTTCTCTTTTGGCTAGCCAACGAAGGATCACTTTCGCTTGGATCATCAGCGTCCAGGTCGGAGCCAGTGCGCTTAGCGCTGGTAAGCGGCAAGCGAGTTTCTCCGACCTGAGGCAATGATGAGGTAGGGTGGGTATCACTCAATACTGTGCTCGGCGCATTTCCCTTAGGATTATAATCCGGAGCGGCTAAGCGAGGCAGAGGCGAAGGGGCATTTGGTGCCCTAATAAAGGCATCAGAATGACATCTGAGTTGATCAGTAATCTGGCTAGGCTGCTCAGTTAACAAGGGTAATCATGGTTGGTCTTGGAGTAAAGCGGGTGTAAACGTTTGGTGATAGATCCCGGGCTTTCGTCTTGTGTGGCTGGTGAGGAGCGCGTTGAGATGGCAGAGTTTCTTTATGTGGTGCTGCCTCCAATGAAGGCAGGTCGTCGTCCAGATTCAGGTCTGGGACTACCATTGCACGTCGATGATCAAGTGATGGACGAGGCGAGGTGGGAGTGAGGGAATTTCCGAGTTTCCGGACAGTGCAAATGAGTGTCGTCGTGGGCTTCCTCGATTTCGAGGAGGATGAAGGGTATCGTGTTGTAGGTTAGAAGGAACCCTGGTTACAGGCGTTCCCGCTGTCACTGCAGCAAAGCTAGTAAGCAGGCGGAGAAATTTGGCGGTTACTTGTCTCTTGGCTTCAGGGTAGGAAAGGCGTCCTCTAGCTTGAATAGCGAGTATCTCCTTTTCGAGTCTGTAATAGAAGCATTCGCGTGATGACGCAGGATGGTCCTCTGAACAGTTGGCGCACTCAGCAGGTCGGTCACAATTGTGACCATGTTCGTCTTTACCACAGCAAAAGCATGTACTTTTTATGTTCCTCAATCGGCAGGCATCACTTTCATGACCAAACTTTTGGCAGTTTTAGCAGCGTCTGGGATTAGGGAGGTATTCCCGAACCGAGCATTGTGTCCAGCCAATGTGGACATCAGAAGGCAGAGAACAGAGCTTGAAGGTGAGGATGTAGACACCAGTGTACGCTTCAACTCCGCTTCGCCGTCGTTTCACTCTGTATATCTTGGTCACTTGCTGATCCCCGAGTTCAGTAAGAATATCGTCGTCGGAGTGGTTTGGTTTATTTTCATAATATATAGTTCCTTGCATCGTGTTGTGAGTAGGGTGCTCATCAACTTTTACACATATATTATTTAGTTGTTTTAGGTTCTGAATGTTTCAACTTTGCTCCTCATCCTTCACCTCTACCAGGAGGGACCCACTCTTAAGCTCATTGATGCGCTTCGGGGGTACCCCCAGTGCAGCGCGGAGTTGTCGATTAGCTTGAATAGTATTCGTATCGGACATGTTATCTCCCGAGACTGCCTTGACGGTGAAGAACTTAGTGTAGTTTTTAATTTGAAAAAGCTTTTCAAGTGTTTTTCTGATTTTCAACGTATCGTTCATGGGGTCTTACACGATTGCGGCGGCTTCTCCCGGGCTTTCGTCCGGAAGCAGCATGTACCGCACCCGCGTTACGGTCGTGCGTCTTGTTTCCAAAGTTCACCCCACCAGAAGTGGGGGGAAAGCTGCTGTTGACTAATCATCTCTCCATCAGGCAGCCTGGGATGAAGGGGGTTTACGTCTACTATTTGGGAGCGACCGCCGGGTGATAGCGGTGTTGAAGAGCGTCCACCAGATGATGACGCTGATACGTCATTATCTTGCGATAACCGTTGTTGTTGTTGTTGTTGTAATAGCCGTTGTTCAGAAGAGTTGTCCAATGGAGAAGTCTGGGTCGTCAACATTTGCTGAAAAAATCCATGAGAGTTCCGAGGAGCCCCCTCGACATGCTCACGCCCACCTCGGAGCACATACAGCAAGTGTTTTCTGGCTCTTTCAACGAGCAGCACTTGTGAGCTATGCGAGGTTCGTTTCCCCTGCAAAACAGTATTCTGACGGTTAAGCAAGACCTTCCAACAGCTCTACCCCAGCAACGGGTTCACTGAAGGTTGTCCCACTCCCCGCTCCACCACATCGCAGAGACCTGATGCAGTCATATCATTTAAAGCGTTATCCATCGTCAACCTTGCTTCTTTGGCCACCTTGATAGTTGGTGAGTACAGATTAAAGAGAACACACAAGAAAAAAAAGGATAACAAACAGACAGTAATTAACAAAAGAAATGTATAAAGCAAGAGGAACGCAAAAAAAATATAAACACAAAGTAATCAACAAAAGAAATATATCAAGCAAGAGAAACTCGAAAGAAAAAAAATAGACTAAAAAAATTAAAGGGGAAAGTTGTCAAGAGAAGAAGAGAGATATGTTAATGCAGTTTCAACAAAACAAATGAGGTAAAAGGAGTAACCAAGGTGAAAGCATAACCAGGAAAGGGTAGAAAATGAGAGATTGTGAAGAGTGAAGAGTAAAAGGGTCCGAAAGGAAAATAGGGTGTTCACCCCCTCGGTTGGATTGTGACCCGGTGCGACCCGTGAACCAGTAGCTTTAGGGGGGTAGCGTTGACGAACGGATGTATTTCGACAGTTACTTTGTGTTTGTCTATTTTGTTAATTTTTTGTATAACGTTACTTCGATCGATATTTATGGCGGGGGCCAGATACTTCTTTCTCTGTTGGCTTAAGTCCTTCGGTCTACCTCCCAGTTGTTTGGAGAACGAGTTCATCATGGTGAATGGATTCGTAGAGGGAGCAACTTTGTTCGCACCGCTATCTACATGTGTTATGAGGAAGTGGGTTGGAAATGATGCTGATCTCCTCTCCTGGGTGGGAGTGTCAGCCTGGGGGAAAGAATCGCGGCCGCAGCTTCTCGTCGCCCGACTTTGTGCTCAGTTTGGTATTGCCAGATCTCCCTCTTAGTCTTGTCCTGAGGGCAGTCTCCGTGTCCCGTTTACTTTGCAGTAAAAGCAGTGAAATATTTTTGATGGGCACGACAAGGGATCGTCCGTCCGTTTATCGTGGTCGTCTTCGGAGCAGAGTGATCATCTTTGCTTAGCGTGACAATCTCTGCTAGTGTGTCCGTATTTTTGACATTTAGAGCATCGCATCGGACGTCTTTCGAAGGGTGTAACCTTGGTTTTGGCGTCAGAGAAAGGTATGTCTATGTAGTCAGGTGGGGTGGGGCAATTGAATTTAAGCAGAAGGGCCGTGGTGGTGTTTCTTTTTGGTTTGATTTTTGGTGCGATTTCCGCTTCAACTACACATTTCTCATTTTGGACGAGTCCGGTGATGAGCTCGTCGGCTTCATCACTCATGAGACCCTCGATGTAGATAAGGCCTGAATCCATGGAAAACGTTTCGTGTGGTATGATTTTGACAGGCTTTCCGCATATTCTTTTTTAGAGAGTATAGTGTCACTTTGAAGTTTTGTGTCTACTTTAACAGTGAAGCTAAGCTATGGTCACTGCTGGCGGTGATGTTGAGAATTGGACGGCCAGTCATGGAGCCCAGTTCTTCTCGTAGTTTATAGGAGCAAATATCCGGTGTGTCAGACATCGAATGTCATTTTCAAGTGTTCGGGGAATTTAGGGTTGTTGTTGAATAGGTTGTGGTCATCAAATCGAGTGTATTGTCTCTTCTTTACATTTCTTGGCGTTCGGGCATTATGAGTTTCGGCTGGGAGAGCGATGGTATCAGAGAGGTTAGAGGCGGAAGCACACGAACAGGTTACGGGTTCCCTGGCTTCTATCCTCATCAGCTCATCCAGTCGGGTATTCATAGTTGGAAAAGGTTCCCGAGTTTAGTGAGGCGTTCATCGATTTCACTGGAGGGCGCTGAGGAGTCCTCAGTCTCCAGCTCGAGAAGGTCCATCATCTTGCTCATCTTTCCAAGGGTATCTGCATTCCTATTATATTCGCGTCCTGTTTCGAGAACAGTTCATTTGTGTCATCGACTACGACCAGAGTCTGGTCTCCGGTCGATGAGAAACTTCTGAGGGGTTCGACGTTCTTTCTCGCAGACAGGTTTGAGTGCGACGCTCTGGTGGGGCCGTCAGCCCCTCTCCCTTAGGGCTTTGTCTTGCCCATCGTTTGATCCCTTGCATCTACACGGGGTTCTGTTTGACTGACGGTGGGGACTTTTTTACTTGTATTTTTTTTTGTATATACGAATATACACTAAACTAATTCTTGAATTTACTCTTACCTTTTTTTTTCGCATAAACTATTTTGGAAGTTTTTTTTTCATTTCATTTGGTTTCGATTCTTAATTCAAAAACCCCGGTGTCAGTGGGAAGGAATGTAACCACAAACTGAAAGGGTGGAACGGTGGAGGAATCTTTCTGATCAAACTCATTTACACAAAAAGGATAAATGAAATTTTGGTGTGTAACGAGGACGCCGAGGGGAAGCGGGTGACCATGGGATACCCCCAGGGAGTATCCCTCCGAGGTGCGGTACCGATTTCGCTCGGAGGAGATGGTGTTTGATCTCTCCCAGTTGAAAACGTCAACCTTCACGAGACATTATTCAGTCTCTTAGCGGTGTTCGGCTTAGAGTGGTGAGGGGCTCTTAGTTTGATACAGCAAAAAACGAAGCCTCTATACACTGGAAACTTGTAAAACTTTGTAGCTTAGACGCGAAGAACAGTGTGCGATGTCAATTTCTCGGTTTATTCTCAGTCATTGGTTACGGTACTGGCAGGAGTGTTAGAACCGCCGTGACCAAGTGGTTGGTGCATCCGACGCTGGTGCCGGCCTCTGGTGCTGCATGTTACGAGTTCGAGCCTTGCTAAGGACAAGGCGGTCCTCTCTGTCACAATCGAATTTAGCCACGCACGAAATTAAGGGCAAACGGCAGTATGTCTCTGTACATACTAACATCAAGTGATGTACCGGATGCCAAATTTTGGATACCCACGGATGATTGGGGATATCGCCCTTTTGACATCCACGAATACAGATATCAAATATGACATCCGTGCGGATGCCGAATTACAAATTGTATTGTAATTGAACACAAAAATATAAAACATTACAAACAGATCCATTACATAATAATTAGCTATCTACGCAGCGTCCCAATTAAATACACATTTTAAAATTTGAGTAAATAGTATTTTACTCTGCTAAACAGCTTTTTCTGTGAAGAGAAATAACATTTCTAGAGATAATGCTCGCCAACTTAAAGGTAAACTTCCACCACAATCAATGGTTTCCCGCTGCGTTATCGAACAGAGTTTCAATGTAGATATACCGTAGCTGCTCTTTGGATTTGAACATCTTCTAAAAACATATGATGCAAGTCAGTGTATGTTTGGGATTTAGCCAAGTGATTGTAACCTTGCTCGAATCCCTCCATCTGGCAACTGCTCGGATTTTAGTGCCCTATGATCTCAGAAATAAATTCGTGACTTCATGTATTATTCAAAGATACTTGCTATAGAAGTGGCAGAATCCACAACGTGTCAACGTGGCTACCAACTGCACGCAGATTCAATTGTATGTTTCGCAAACTTTCGGCCACTGAGTAGCGAGTTTTCAGTTTGATGTTGGCCAATTGTTTTGATTCAAGGCCGCTCGAACGCTGCTCTTTAAAAAAATAATCATTTGTATCATGGCAGAGTTGTTTGAAAAATCTTGGCCGCCTTATGATGTGAATTAGCTACAATAGAGAGTCCAGGATACGTTATTCAAATCAAAACTGGCGAAGGTCGCAAACCAAATTTGATACGATCTGTGGGAGATGATTTGTTGGTCGAGAATAATAAAATATTCAGTTTACTATATTATTCAATTATTGCTCGTTGACATCTATTCAGAACTCTTCTTATGAATACATAATCAAAGAATTGTGTAGTATCATTGAAACCTGTTAAGTTTTCTACCGATTAAATAAATCAGTTCACATCTCTTGGGGGCCAAACTTTTGTATGGTTAAATCATGAGGGACGAGGGTAAGGAATGCCTCGCCTTCGGCCACCCTCCAGCTTGGGGGAGGTGGCTCCGTGTCTGTATTACCCTCCAGCTTGGAGGAGGCGGCTCTGTGTCTGTATTACCCTTCAGCTTGGAGGAGGCGGCTCTGTGTCTGTATTACCCTCCAGCTTTGGGGAGGTGGCTCCGTGTCTGTATTACCCTCCAGCTTGGGGGAGGTGGCTCTGTGTCTGTATTACCCTCCAGCTTGGAGGAGGCGGCTCTGTGTCTGTATTACCCTCCAGCTTGGAGGAGGCGGCTCTGTGTCTGCATTACCCTCCAGCTTGGAGGAGGCGGCTCTGTGTCTGTATCACCCTCCAGCTTGGAGGAGGCGGCTCTGTGTCTGTATTACCCTCCAGCTTGGGGGAGGTGGCTCCGTGTCTGTATCACCCTCCAGCTTGGAGGAGGCGGCTCTGTGTCTGCAGAAGTAGCAAATGACTGCAATTTACGTTCTCTTTGGCTTCACTGTGGAACTGATGTCAGTCATCATTAAAAGGTCTTGAAAATGATCCTCATGATCTCGTCCTTCCCATTGACATTGATTTAGAAAATCACTCATGCAAAGAGTGATCGTGATTGCCAGAAATTGGGTCGCTTGGACGACCTGTGCTTATTGGAAAACATTATTTATAGACTTGTTCAACATCCCAATAGAATCTTCCTATCACAGTGTTTAGCTTCACATAAAACAAATGTGAATTTTGCTATGCTTGTATAACACTTATGAAACACATCATTAGGATGCGGCGGTGACCATGATCACAAATGACGGATGCCGATATTATATACATGCGGATGCGGATATCCGGCCTATCACTGATACATACACACATCTGGCAGGAAGGAAAAGATTTAGTTGTGGAAATGATAAAATTAAATTTACCTAAATTTTATAGAAATGGATCCAAAAAGAAGTGATCTACGCCACTGTACCCCTTCCCCTCACCTGTCTGGAGTGATGGGAAGGACAGGCCTGTCCAGTTGTGCCGGGAGGAGGGCTGTTTCTCTCCTGAATCCCGTCCTGGTGGTGGTGTGTATCCACCACCACGTCGGGCAGAGCGAGCACTAGCACACGGCGACGGTGGCCTAGAGAACAGGGCAGCGGGTTAGATTTTGCACCAATAGCTTACGTCAATTTAGAATAGATTGACTGTAACGCCTAGCGCAGTAGTCAATATCCGCCTAGCGTCAAAACAGCATCGGGGATGCGGAAGGAAAGTCAGCGTCAAAACAGCATCGGTGATGAGGAAAGTCAACGCCAAAACAGCATCGGTGATGCGGAAGGAAAGTCAGCGTCAAAACAGCATCGGTGATGCGGAAAGTCAGCGTCAAAACAGCATCGGTGATGTGGAAAGTCAGCGTCAAAACAGCATCGGTGATGCGAAAAGTCAGCGTCAAAACAGCATCGGTGATGCGGAAAGTCAGCGTCAAAACAGCATCGGTGATGCGGAAAGTCAGCGTCAAAACAGCATCGGTGATGCGGAAAGTCAGCGTCAAAACAGCATCGGTGATGCGGAAAGTCAGCGTGAACCTGCAAATTTGACTCAGCTCTGCAGTTTGTTAGGGACTACACCAGGGGGACCGGAATTACTTGCGCTGCATCAAAACAGGCATGGGTTTTGCTATTTTCGAGGAAGTAAAAATTATTTAGGTCCAATGCACAGGTGAAAAGTAGCCGAAATATCATGATACACAAATAACATGATACACAGATAACATGATACACAGATAACATGACACACAGATAACATGATACACAGATAACATGACACACAGATAACATGACACACAGATAACATGACACACAGATAACATGACACACAGATAACATGACACACAGATAACATGATACACAGATAACATGATACACAGATAACATGATACACAGATAACATGATACACAGATAACATGATACGCCAGCGTGAGATGGTTTCCAAGACATTTGCAACGCAAATGCAGCCAATTATTCCAAACTTATAACTAAGGGTAGTAAATAAATCTAAATTTACCTACAACGAACTATTGGATATTGTTCAGAACGCTCTTGAGACCTCAATTGTTCAATATGTCAAGACAGAAGAAAAACGTTATTTAGAATAATTTATTTCAGAAAATTATATAAGATATGCTAGGTTAGCTGATATTTAAATAATCACAAGGTAATGTTCGCACTGCCTTTAATCGATAAGCTGAGTGTGGAAATATTCAACATGGAATTGTACATTTACTCGCGTAGCTAATTTCATGGGTAACACGACAGGTTACACGTACGCAGGAAAAACATTTCAATGCGTCAATAAAATGCAACTTATAATTAAACAAGTTTAGACATGTACGAGATTGCAAGAAATGTGAGTATGAAACAAGGAGGAACACTTAATAAACTTATACCATCACTTTATTCTTCATGTCATACAATTCTTCAATCATTACGTCGAACACAATTTGAATTAGCGGAAGGAAAGTTCCTCCCCGCACGTGAGCGAATTAAACTCCACAACAAGTGATATGGAACTCCACAACATGCGATATAGAACTTCACACAACATGTGGAATGGAACTCCACAACATGTGATGTGGAACTCCACAACATGTGATATGGAGATTAGATTAGAGTGACGAGGCTTTCTAGCGCGCTGGAGTCATCGTCCTTCTTGCGCCGAATGTCAAACCAGCAAACAGTGCTGCATCAAATTAGTCGTTCTTTTTCTTATTTTTCAATGTTTGAGTAAAGCTTTACTACTGTGCAAAGTCAAAGTCCTTTACGCGGCGAACGTCTATGGTATGTACAAGTGCCACAGGAGATACAGGAACTCCTAAGGTGCTGAGGCCATATGGTCGTAGCACTCCCCGGATGACAGTAAGGAGGAATAACACACCAACTACCCTGCTTCAGAGCCCCAAGGATCCGCAGTAGTCCTTAAGGTGCGGGCTACGCGCTCCAATACCTGCTTGGGGGAAGATGAAGAAAACGGGGATCCCATGCATGAGATCTACACTAGGTGAAGGAAATTTCACGCATGAGAGCAGCAAGAATGGGAAGAAGAAGAAGGAATGGTCGTAGAAAAAGATTACATGAAAGAAAGAGCGCAACTTGACTGTTATTTGCCACCCGAAAGGAGAATAGTTAGAACCGGTATGTGAATGTTTGAGTGTGTGTCTGTGTGTGCGTGCGTGCGTGTGTGTGTAAGTGTATGTGTAAGTGTGTGTGTAAGTGTGTGTTTGTCCGCAGCGACTATTAGGAGAGTTGTTAAGGAGTCTGAGACAAGTTTAAGGATATTTGAACTAAACATAAGATGCAAATGAGGTAAATAAAAAGTCAAGCAAATCAGGATGGGGGAGAAAAAGAGAGATAGTAGAGGGTGAAGAAGAAGAGAGTCTGAAGAAAAATAAGGGTGCTCATCCTCCTGGTTGGGCCGGGACTCCGAGCGGCCCGTGAACCTAACAAATGCCTAGGAGGAGGATGTGAAACAGGGTAGGTCTGTCATACCTAGGCTTAAGTTACACGGTGGGAAACCCTTGCTTCGCGTATTTCCAATCACACTCAAAAGTGTTGCTTTAAGCAAACGGCAGTTCGTCCCCATATTAGATTTCTTGACCGAGAGACGTCGACAAGTGTATGTCATTTGGGCCTTCCTGTTAAAACCAACGAGTCAGCAATGTGTGTCCGGGATCCAATAACGAAGATGGGACGTGTTTCACTCTCATAGACCAGGGTAACCTGAAAAAGTAATGAACTTAGGGGAGGAGCCTATAAATTAATTAACGGCCTAAATTTAAGTTGTATGCCAATGAGGGTCAAGGATTTGGGATAACACGCCCCCTCACAAAGTGACCAAACTGCAGAGTGGTTCTCTTACTGAAGGATCATTTCATACACATAAAGCAAGGCCCACCCTTCTGTTAGTAGTCAGGTGGTGAAGTGATTGGGTCTTCACACTTCGTAACAGAACAGCTTGGGAGGAGGGTGGGTTTTAACATTGCTTTTCCTTTTTACTGTTCTGCTATATGATATCTACACTCAACACGTCTACGTTTACTTGTTATTTTGACTGTTCTGTTATTTACACAATACAATTTTGTTCTGTTGTGTCTGTTAATATCACAATCATTATTAATTCTCGTTCGAGAATTACCCTGTTGACCTGATACCATGTTCAAAACTCAAAATAATACGCTAAAAATCATTTGTCATCATTCAAACCTTCTCCCCTTAAACGTATTTCTACAACCTTGAAGAAAAGATCGTAACAGAACAAGTGATATGGAACTCCACATTAAGTGATATGGAACTCCACAACATGTGATATGAAACTCCACAACATGTGATATGAAACTCCACAACATGTGATATGAAACTCCACAACATGTGATATGAAACTCCACAACATGTGATATGAAACTCCACAACATGTGATATGAAACTTCACAAAATGTGATATGAAACTCCACAACATGTGATATGAAACTCCACAACATGTGATATGAAACTCCACAACATGTGATATGAAACTCCACAACATGTGATATGAAACTCCACAACATGTGATATGAAACTCCACAACATGTGATATGGAACTCCA
>SDVV010037182.1:0-10868 GCA_016164225.1 Gammarus roeselii
ATAAATCATAAATATCAGACGTAAGCAAGAAACAATCTTGAACGATGCCACATTATTCTTGGTTAGGTTAAACGGTGGAAGCTATAACAAGAGTGCCATCTTATAACATCACCTAGTCCCGATTAGAAATTTGGAATAATAACGACTTTGAAAAGCAAAACCTGGCAGTAGTGGAATAACGCTCATACAGATTTTTTTTTTAATAACATGAATTGCCTTTGCCATTCAAACAAATGAAATTATGTATTTATGAAAAAATGGATGAAAATATACTCAAACTAAATTGGAAAAGTGCATCCAAACTGGTAATGATAGATCAAATGTAGAGCGAAATTGAGTGTTATGATATGTAAAACGCATAAGTAAATGAATAAATACTTTATATAACCATGATAAAACTTGTATGACAAAAAAATACATCACTCTTGGTTGGGTTGGTTAGGTTAGATTGACTAGATCTTTGAATCTAACATCACGTGAAACTGATCGAAATAAAAAACCTTGCCACAAATGAAGTGAATTAGTTCCATTGGAAGTTACCTGCTGAGTCTCATACAAAGATAAAATGGAGATATCTAAGCATAAAATGTATGTATCAATAATGTTCTGGAATCTAAATGTCTGGAAAAATGATATCTGCCAGATCAAAATTAGAGCAGTGTATTCAAACTGTTAATGTTATGTTAAAGAAATATTATAGTGGAGAGACTCGTATACAACAATAGTATATATAACCATAAGTGACGTAGATTCGTGTAAAATACGAATACAATATGAATTACTGCTCATTCAAACAATTTAATTTATATAGGGGAAAAGAGCGATATTTGCAAGATTAAAACTAGAAATATGCAGTCCAAGTGAAGAGGTTCATTTATGTATAAATCAGAAGTCAACGACTGAATACCATACCTAAGCACGAAACTTGAATAAAAATCGATAACTATTGGTTAGGTTAGGCTAAGATTATTAGATCGTTTAACATAACATGACGTAAAACTGATCCATATTAAATATAATGTCACAAAATGAAGGGAATTTCGTTCAAACGGAAAATAACAGATCATAGGGAAATGTTGCAAATGGCAAACGAACCTGAATATGTGTACAAATGTGTGTGTGTGTGTGTCAACAGTGCCAGCATCAAATCGTATATGCCTACATGGTGCCGGCACCGGTGCCGGCACCGACCATGTATTTACATATAAATGTGTGTACATTTAGATAGTGCCAGCAACGGTGCCGGCACCGAACCTGTATATACGTATAAATGTGCGGATATCTACATGGTGCCGGCATCGATGCCGGAACCGACCCTGTATATACGTATAAATGGGTGTATATCTACATGGTGCTGGCACCGGTACAGGCACCGACCCTGTATATACATATAAATGTTCCTGTATATCTACATGGTTCCGGCACCGGTGCCGTACCTACCCTGTATAAACGTATAAATGTGTGTATATCTACATGGTGCCGGCACCGGTGCCGGCATCGACCCTGTATATAGGTATAATTTTTTTTTTTACGGCGTGTGCTATTAAAAAAACGTAAAATATAACTATGTGGAGTGTTTTGGTATGTATATCGCACAAAATAATACAAAACCATGAAATATGAATGAAAATATATAATTATTGGTTTGGTTGGTTAGGTTGACTAGATCTTTGATCCTAACATTGCGTGAAACTGATCCACCTCAAAAATGTAACAAATTGAAGTGCATTACTTCTATTGGAACCTACATGTTGAGTCTCATCCAAACATGTAATAGAGAAGTCGACAAAATTCTGGAATCTAAACATATGCAAAAGGATACTTGCTGGATCAAATTGAAAAAATGTATTAAACCTGCTATTAATATGTTAAATATACAGCCCAGGTGGAGATATTCATACATATCAATACGACACATAAGCATCAAACTTGAATAATAATACATAACTATTGGTTGGGGTGATTATTAGGTCAGGTTGCCTAGGGATCAATGGACCTGGCAGTGTATGGCAACCCTTTTTGTATGCATTAATATTTGATCTATGTTGTCGTACATTGATTTGTACGACAATATAGACATATACTAGATCTTGTTGGTTGCGGACCTCACATCGCAGAACTATTGTTAAGTGTGTGAGTGAATTTATTCAATATTCGTTTAATAGACAAAAATGGTAGGAGCAACAAATCCAACATTACAACGAAAATCTTATTCTATGAGTAAAACCATACATAAAACTTACTAACTTAATAAATTGGGGTAAAGTAATAAAAAAATCCTGTAAATTCATGGCCAACGCTTTTACAAACATAACCAACACTGATTTATGCGGCAAGCTTACATAATCGTTTTGAACTCTACAGTCTACTAACGAGCGATCATCTAACATTACTTGAAACTAATCGATATTACTGGACTTGTAACAAGCAAAGTGAAAAATATATATGTAGGTACACGATCAACTAAAAATTGGTAAAAACTATAGAGCCAAATGGAGAGGTTTGATATGAATAAAGCTTAAATCAATGAAGAAATACGTAATGTACGTATGAAAACTGAAAAAATATGTATAATCCTTGTTAGATTAGGTTAGGATAGGTTAGGATGGGTTAGGTTTACTGCTATCATCACAACCTTTAGTGAAAAATGCAACAGTGAATAAGTCAGATATTCTGAACTGTAACGCAATCTCATACCAAAGCCTGAATTAATCAATAATATCGTACTGTACAAACTGCAAACGGGTCACAAACATTCATCAAAGTCAGACCTGCGGGAATAAGCATCTAGGAAAGACATGCGAGCGGATTACATAATTGAGATGCACATTAAATTACCAGAGTTTTAACACTAACACTCTACACAAATCCGGTAGATTTGTTCTCCAAGACGACTTGGAACCGGACCCAAATCCAATGTCGCGAGGTACAACATACCAATATTTTGAACCATTCCATCCAATCAAACGTATTGTATACCCAACACTCCATGAATGTATGCGAATTTATACCTAATACAGATATATTCCTATGGTAACCAATCAAAATCATACAACTATAAAATGGCTAACTATAAAATGGCAAATTGAGATTCTCTACTCTACCCTAACCGACATTGATTTCCTATGATATACGGCGTATCCTACCACACCCCAGAGGCCATAACCTACACCAATATCACATGTGATCTGGTTCATGAAAAAAATCGTATACTAACATAACAGTCATAACAAAAATATCTGACATTTAAAACAAACACTGAGTTCATGCATAACAAAGTAATAATACTACGGTATCCGTTCAAATATATCACAAATTCCTGGACTTAACTGATGCTATGCCTTTTGTATGACAAAATCAAAGCCCACTGTGTCATAACAACGAACTCTAAAATTCTTTACTAGTTCACTTCTCAGCAATCAACCACTTATATATAACAAATTTAGAGGTAACACCCAGTCATGATACAATACATCAGACATACCATCCATCTGTTTAGTCCATTATCCCTGAACAAGGTCGAACAAAGTCATATCCGGAACATATCCAAAAATCTATACACAGGCACAGTTGTCAAGAATGGGTGTAACATGAGTCTCAAAGAGTGTGATCATAAAAATCTGGGCATCTGTTCACTGACGAACCTAAGTAAATCACTACAACGGTCATCAGCTTGTCGCATAACCTCTCAAAAAAAAACATGAAACTTAAGACCGACATCCACAAGAACTTACAAATTCACGTTGAACAAGGATGAACTCCAAATGACTACCAAAGAGTGCAAACCGCCTCTACACCAGGACCCATCCATCCAGTAAATCGTCTTCTAAAACATCAAACTACAAATACACATGCTAGGGTTCGATGACAAAATTCCACTAATATGCAGTACGGATTTACACCTCTTAAACATACATTCCTATCATTATCGTGGAAAAAAATCATACAACAACAATAAAACAATTACGTAATTTTCCACTCTTCTCTTTTTAACAATCAAATTGGTAATATACTAGGGTATCCATCATAGTAAATCGGTCTACTTATACAAATAAAAGTAAAAGCAACAAGCTTTTGCCTAGGGGACTCTCTAACTCCTCCTAAACATTGATGTATGGTCCTTCAATAAACATACAATAAGCTAACAACAAGACCAAGTTTGGGACAAATCGAATCTTCTATATCTATATTATCCTCGTCAAACATTGTACCAGGTTGTAAAAAAATATATAAAACTAAAAATTCACAACATGCACCTAAACTATACCTGAAATAATGTTCTACATTGCAGATGCAAACGTTATGTATCTTAATATTCTTATAATTGTATAAAATACCCAATACCTTTCATCGAAGCTGGAAACTGTACAGAGAACATACAAAACTGAATAAAATATACTAAAACACCCTGGTTATAATAAAGCAAGAAGATCAATTCTCTACCATACCCAAAACATACATTAAAAACTATGATGTACGATAAAAAAAACATGTAACTAACCAAACAACTAACGTGAATAAGTTGCCAAGACATGTGACTGATTTACATAACTGAAACATATAGTAAATGATGTGGAGTACTTCTACACGAAAACGCTAATGTTTATCCAAATCTGATGGAAGTATTGTCCAACTTGGTCCAAAACAGGGTTAAATTAAATCTTCTTTAACTAAAGTAATCACGGCTTTATCGTGACAGAATGGCGTATATATACATACAAATACCAAAATGATGCAATAACCGACCAATTATGCCTGAAATATTGTGATACATGGAAGATGCAGTGCATAAACGGTAAAAAACGCGGTGTAATTGTATGAGAAAGCTATTCAAAATTCCGAAAACAATACAAATTCAACATATATCAACCGATCATTTCTGAGTATACATAAGACAATATAATAACTTACAAAAAATCCATAATGTTCAGCTTTTCTCGCCATAGGGTATCCACCGATACTCACTATACAAAAAATAGAGATACGACTACCCGAACAGTCTACATACGCTTGATAACGATTCATTTGGCACATGCGGATACATAGTAACACCGATATATTTGATTCAAAACTGGAAAATGCGTTATGAAGTAAACAGATTCTCGTAAAGAAGCTACTGCATCCTCCAACAACTAAACTATCAAGCCACACTATTATTAAAGATAATATATACATATGAAATAAATAGATGGAAAACACAAAACGTTGCCCCAAATCTAACCAACAGACTTTAACCAAGCATCCAACTGCCAAGAGCCATCAATCAACCACCGAATGAGCCAATCATCCGCCAACTAGATATAGATACAAACATATATGTGCAGAAAAAGAATATAGAATCAATAAACCAGACATAACCATATAATGATATAAACACTCAAACATAGCAATCATGCCACGGAAATAATGAAAACAATTAAAATCACAGGTACGAGCACTTGCACCTAATTTTTCAGAGCGCATCCAAATTTTTGCCTAGGGGCCCCAAACCGCACCCCACCCCTCCAGAAATGTGTTATAACAAAATTCCTACCAGCAACGAATAAATATAAATAATGAGTAACAGTTAGTGACCAAGTATACCCCAATGCAGCCATCTAAAGAAGAAAAAAGCATATATAAATACAGTAAACATTATTAATGCATAGAAATTAAAATATTCATTACATTAAACCTTCCCAATCTAGGCCCGTCCGTTCGCACCGCCCGTAAGTGAACCGTAAGCCAGCCATAAGCCACCCGTAAGCCAGCCGTAAACCATCCTCGATGTCCGCTGAAATGTATTGTGCAAACTCCCATAGACCGAACACAATTAACGTCTTTGTGCTATATATAAAACGGATGGTCTGTTTTCTATAAACGACGAATGATCAAAATGTTGTCCCTTAGTCCTCCTGTGATCAGCAGGTCAACCAGCAACGGCTAATAGAGAAGGAAATAATTAGCCGCAGAGATATATATGTTTTAAAATGTAGCTTTCCCCAAATTATGTGCATTCACAAAACACAAGCAAAGCGAAGTGCGAATGCGAATGCAAACGCGAAAGTTGGAAATCGGCGCTGATATCCGCCCTTGTGATTGCAAATGCTGATATTCGCACCACTTCGGCCCAGGACGGGTTCACTAACCCTCGCCAACCCAGTGGGTACAAATTACAGAGCTGGTGGACAGCTCTGTAACATCTTGTGAGTATATTTACCGAAACCATGAAGTATACTGTGGAATTCCATCGTAGTTGACCTACCCTTAGAGACCCCTTTTAAACAATAGATATCAATACAGCATATTGGCCGTATATCAAGATTATAAACCGCCAAGGCTGTATTTAGTGTGATATTGGGGATGAGACGTAAGAATGATCCCAATCCACTGCAGTTCCTGCCGTGTCAGTTGTACATAACTCCGTTTCCTAACCAAGAACGGATACCAAAAAATTGATCGACCGGTGTTGTACAGATTCATCAGCAGAATGCACTAGAATTTGTGTACGATATTTGGCACTGTCGATCGAATGTATTAGCCTTGCTTTTTTGAACCACAAATCTTACTGTCACTCCAGGCAGTTCCAATGAATTTCTCTATCAGATAGGCAAATCTGACATTCTTATTGAAGATAAAGTTATAAGTCTGGGAGTATGGTTTGATCCCGATCTTTCCTTCAAACACCACGTAACTACTCTGTATTCCAAGCTGAATGGAACACTTTTGTTCCTTCAAAAGCTTCAAGTATCCCACCTAGAGAAGCCTTTCATTGCATTGTGTATATTTCTTTGTAATATTTAACACTGAGTTTACTCTTGGTGTGCGGTTAGGAGTGAATTAAATAAGACCATGCAGTAACGAATATATTTTTGATACTAACCCAAAATCTCAGGTGGAAAGCATATTTGTAAATTATTATTTCCATAGATGAATTTGGGCCAGTTAAGAAGGATTACTTCAAGTAATTTTGATTATTCTGGTTCTTGCTACTATGCACCAGACACTGATTTATTTTTTATTTTTCAGACGGGCATTTTTCAATCTTTTAGTAAGCCCCTTCCTCATATTATCCTGGTGCTCCTCGTGAGCAGCAGTGACTGTAATAAGTGCAGTAAGAATTGTTTGCCGCACTTACGTGCAGACGGTCAACTGCAGGCTGACTGTAATGCACAGGCCTCTGCACACAGGCAGAGAATCTTACACGTGAGAACCGCAAGAATGGGAACGAAGAGGAGAGTCGTAGCAAAGGTAGCATGAACGGGCACAACTCGGTTGTTGTTACCCACCCGAAATGAGAGAACTTAGGATCATTGTGCGTTGACTATGGGATGGTGCTCAAGAAGAGGTGAGTGTATACAAGTGTATTACAACTGTAGGAAGACAAGAACCGACCTATTGGCCCAAACTAGGTTGCCTTTTGATAGCAAGAGGTTTAGTTCTGAAGTAGAACGTCTAGGAGAGCTTCGTGTGCCATTTTTTTTTATAACAACAGAAAAGGGAGCGGTTTAGCATTTCATCGGCGATTTACGTAGAACTTATCGAGCCGCGACTTGAACGTTTCATTCGTATTGCTGTTTACAACCTCCGCTGGAAGTTTTTTCCATTCTTCGATCACTCAATAGGTGAAAAAATTGCGCGTGATATCGAGTGAGAAACGTTTCCCAATGATTTTGTATCCTCTGTTTCTAGTCACTCCGTTTGTATCTAGAGTGAAGAGGCTCGCTCGGTCGACGTTTTCCTTACCCTTCATTATCTTCAACATTTCTATCATGTCGTCTCTGACTCGACGTTTCTCTAACGAATAAAGATTGAGTTCACGAAGCCTGTCTTCGTACGATTTATTCCGCATCGAGGGGATGAGTTTGGAAGCTCTACGTTGAACCTTCTCAAGTTTAATAACGTTTTTACTAAGGAATGGAGACCAGAATTGAACGGCATACTCATGATGCGGTCTAACAAATCCATTAAATAACTTGAGCATACTGTGTTGCTTTTTTACGAGATAGTGCGGGATATCCTACCTAGCATTTTGTTGCCTTTCTTGGCAGCATCGTTACATTGCTTGCTGCTTTTCAAGTCGTTACTAATGATGACACCTAAATCTCTCTCTTCGGTGACGGGAATGAGTTCCTTTCCAGACATTGAATATTCGTGTTAGGGGTTACGAGGACCTATTCGCATAACTTTGCATTTGTCCACATTAAATTTTATTTGCCACTTTCCTGACCTATCAACAATTTTGTTCAAGTCTAGTTGGATCTGCTGACTTTAGTTCCGTTTGCACTTTTCCTCCGATCTTAGTATCGTCTACAAACTCGCTAATGTTTGAGAGTACGTTGCTATCGAGATCGTTAGTGAATATTATGAAGAGAACTGGCCCTAACACGGATCCTTGAGGCACGCTGCTTGTAACGTAACCCCAGGTGGAAGAAGCTCCGTTAGGTACAACTCGCTGCCGTCTGTCCGTAAGCCAGCAATTTATCCAGTTGTTAAGCTTGCCTCGAATACCGATGCTGTGCAATTTACTAATTAGGCGTGTGGGGGACTTTATCAAAGGCATTGTGAAAGTCAAGGTAAATGAAATCGATTGGAGATTTTGTGTCGTGGATTTCGATTATATTTCTGAAAAAGAGTAGCAGATTCGTAAGACAGGAACGGCTGTGTTTAAAGCCTTGCTGGGAGTGGCCTATCAATTTGTTTGATTCTAAGTGTTAATCGGTATATAAAGCAAACCTAACATTGGGATAAACAAGGTAAATAAAGCGCAAAAATTCAAGATGTTGATATTGTGCTAGAGATTGTTCATGACAATGGAAAATATGATTGACACGAAACTGGAAGAGTGTATTCCGTCGCCAGCCAATGCGGAGCAACAATAGTTGACGAGACAAATGATACAACAATAGTTGACGAGACAAATGATACAACAATAGTTGACGAGACAAATGATACAACAATAGTTGACGAGACAAATGATACAACAATAGTTGACGAGACAAATGATACAACAATAGTTGACGAGACAAATGATACACCAAACCTTGATATTCTACATCGAACAACATTAGATGAGACCTCCCATGGCCTCCCACCGATATCAAGCTTTGCTGATTGCAAAAAAGAATGAAGTTTTCTGCGTATGCCGACCATTTTTAGGGTTGCATTTAAAGAAATGTCTGATGCTTGTAAGATTCTGTTAGCGATTTAGTCATGCGACTGCAATTTGGTGCGTTCTTTTTATCTGTTAATAGTTTAAATTTTGTTGCGAGCCTGTTCAGAGCGGATACTTTGTTGCGAGTCTGCTCAGAGCGGATACTTTGTTGTGAGCCTGCTCAGAGCGGATACTTTGTTGCGAGCCTGCTCAGAGCGGATACTTTGTAGCGAGCCTGCTCAGAGCGGATACTTTGTTGCGAGCCTGCTCAGAGCGGATACTTTGTAGCGAGCCTGCTCAGAGCGGATATTTTGTTGCAAGCCTGCTCAGAGCGGATACTTTGTTGCGAGCATGCTCAGAGCGGATACTTTGTTGCGAGCCTGCTCAGAGCGGATACTTTGTTGCGAGCATGCTCAGAGCGGATACTTTGTTGCGAGCCTGCTCAGAGCGGATACATGGCTCCGTGTGTCGTTGAAAAGGGTTTGCCAACAAACTTGCAGCATCTGGAGAGTACCAGCTGTAGAGTACCAGCTGGATCATCGATATAAGTTTATAGATAAGCCAGAGCGTCGATAATTTACTCACGCAACGGAAGCGCCCATCTCCTATTCCGAATCTTGACGGATCAGTTACTTCAATGGATCTTGTGCCCAATCACGACAAAATGTCATACATAGGATACAGGCGGCAGACATCTTACGAAATACACTGAAATACACCGCCAATCAAAAAAGCAGCTACTGAGATTACACGGTCAAGGAGCAGCAAATGTTCTCAAGAGCAGGACCACTGACGGACAAGCAGCAGTCTGTCAGAGACGGTGTATAAGTGAGCAAGCATCGCAAAAGGAGGGTCTAGTCCTGACCAATATCCGAGTACGTCTTATGATACTGATCCTCTACGATGCATACTTATAGCAACCATTCTGCGATAACTGCTTACGTCAGTTTAGTATCAAGTGTTATGCGATGACTGCATACGTCAGTTTAGTATCAAGTGTTATACCGAAAATTCGCAGTTAATGTAACTTCTCGAATCTCAAGAGAACACTTTTACAACATATTTTTCGTTCCCAACAAATTCCATTACTCACACAGCACATCCATTTGGTGACCGTTTGCTAACGCGACTTATTAACACTCACTGGTGCTTTGCCTGAAGAGATGGCGATCATGATAGGGCAGCATGTTCTTGTTAAAAGACCATATTTTTTATTGCATGTGTACAATTAGTTTAAGGTAGCTGTTTCTAGTGTGAAAAGAGTTATCATTCTATAGACATTTATCAATATACATTGAATGCATATCAAAGTCTTTACCAAACTTTACGTTCTCGACACTGGCCTTCGAAAGGATGAGGGACGGTAACCGCTCACCAAAACAATTGGTCACGAGTAGTTGCTGAACCAAGCTAACCCACCTGAGTAGTACCACCATCTGTTTTGGCATGTGGTAATATGATGTGGCATGTGGTAATATGATGAAGCAAAGATGTGGTAATATGATGAAGCAAAGGAAAAGTCAAACGACATCTGTGCAAAATAGATTGATTTATTGAAGAAACGGCATAAGAGTTTTCAATTTGGAACTCGTGTGTAGCCGTGCTGCACCCCATTTACCATCATATGTTATTTGTTCCTATATTATCCTATATCATGTATTGTCCTTTTCCTAGTTAATTCTATATCCCATATTATCACATTTTAGCATTTACCCTATCATGTATCGGTTTATGT
>SDVV010037183.1:0-10867 GCA_016164225.1 Gammarus roeselii
TTCTACGAGATTGTGCCTGTACCGTAGGCTTCTGTTTTGCCGCTGCATTGTTTCGAAAAATTCAATATCGCCGCAAGAGATGCAACATCATTCTCGTGCATATGGTGAACTGAATAGTGAAGAGCAGGTCACGAAAATTTTCGATATGAGCTCTCTAGAGAGGAATGAATAAGAAGTTAAAGGAGATAATCTAATAGACAAGCGACATCCATATAAAATACATTTAAATGTTTGAAGTCAGTGCGCATGAAATCTGTAATATAAATATTATTATTTACAGAAGAAGTAAATTATTTGACTAATAATATTCAATGGCACTCAAACACAGTTCAATACCGGTTTAGTTTTAAATGAGTCGTCAATAACAACACCCGCTTAGCAGCTGTCACCGGAAGTATTTCTCTGCTGCCCTTCAGATTACTTTGACCGGACGACTCGTGCGGGCGTTCCATGATAATGATAGGTTTGGAATTAAATTTAATGTTGTGACTGCCACAAAATGATAACCATTGTTGTAGGAACCCCATTTCCCTTGAATGCAGATTGAATGCTTCGTGTCCTGGGATTTTTAAGTTTCAAAATGGTTAGTCCCCGGAGTAAAACATAAGATACTAAATGACTTTTTGATTTTTTTTTTTCAGATATATTCATTAACACTATGTTGCAATTCTGGATGGCAGAGTACGTTCTGCAATCAGTCGAACGATACGTATACATAAATGAGTTTATTGCTCTTGAATTAATTATTCAACATATTCGTCGGGAAGGGGAGATCTCACTATATGATTAATATTATTATTATTATTGAGATTACCGATATCCAACGCAATTCAACTTATCAAATTGAATCTGTTCTTCATGTAAACAAGAAAAAAACTTCATTGCTCTGCATTGCGTAGCAGCAGGGGCAGCAGCGAGCACTGCCCCCAATCCAATTTCGCTTCATCCATGGATAAATACTCCCCCAACTCAACAATCAAAGTGAATGCTTACGGAACAAATTTATTATTATTTGGAACTGTTTTAGATTCAACTCGGCAGCAGACTGCGTCAGTGCTTGTTGCTGTAGGGAAATTTTATATTTTCGTATGCAAGAAAAAATAAATAGGAAACAGGTTAAACTAAGTAATATAGATACATCGTTGTCAGATTTCATTCCAAAGGGTTGATTACGCAAAGACGTTGTAAACCTAAATATTTGCTTAGAAAGATCAACAGTTATATGCAAAATGATAGGAGCCATAACCAAATTATGGAACTCCTAGCGAGCTCACTAAGTTCTCGGTCCATTGATCGGAAAAACAGATCAAACGAACTTACGAACAGTATATTCAATTTGGTGAACTGTATGAAACCAAATGAAACAAAAATGTTCGTATTATACACGGGCTCCATTTCGGTGTGATTATTTCTAATGTTAACTTCTTCAATGTTTTACAAATTTTCATACTCAAACGGTAGTTAGCAGAACAAAGTAAAGGATTGTAGTGTGTCATGAATATTTTGTCGTCTGGGATGTCAATCCGAGATTGTTAGACAGAGTCTGGGAGTTATTAGGAGATAGTGATCGGAAGTGGTAGTTCAATCATTGTCGATGCTTGTGAAGTAAACGGTAATATTGGCCGATGAACACTCATGAATGCAAAATGATATAACTGATCCTGTCAATCGGCTGCCATGGCTTTAGCATTCAATAATTCAAATGTAATAGAAAGCACATGGGCTTTCCGTATATAGATTCTAAATTTTTACTCATCTAATGAATGAGCATTATTTGTTTAATGAATTGGAGTATTTCTCGTTCATTGCCTTCAGTGATTTCATGTTGAGGTAGATAAGGTTTCTCAGGGTATGAAATTGGCAAATTCGTTGCAAATAACTATATAACTGTGAATAAAGTTCTGAATAAGGAAATATACCATTTGATAAAAATGGAACATACCCAAAACTTCTCTATTATAAAATGAAGCATAAGTAACTGTTCAATGTTTCTTTTAATCATCCTTGTGTTGACTGTATGATATAGAATGAGGAATGCTATCATCGAGATAAAGGTATAATAATATTATTGATGTCACTGACGGAGATGCGAAGCATGGTGGACGAGGCAACAGGTCTCGGCTGGGGCTGAGATTGGTATATGGGTGGACGCGGACTTACTCACCTATGTGGATAGAGGTAAAGTAATGATGCACATGTACGATGAGTGTTAATTTGTAAGCATCAGAAGAGCTATTCAATTATGAATTGAGTCTTTACCTCACTTGCGTTTGAGTGTTGGTTGGGGTCGAGGTTGGGTCAACTCAGAGATACACAACTGCTTAATGAAGTCCACCAAAACCCTACTACCCACTCCCTTCTTCCTATCCCTGAAGCGGACGCTGTTCCCTTAAGGCGCATCATAAGCGCCAGGTTCGGATCCAAGCCAAAATTTAGGATTTTCGTCCCGCTTTTTTATTAGTTAGTTCTCACCAAATCAAAAATCATGCAGAGGAAAGGTGAATTTACTCATGATGTACAAATGTAATGTTGTATGAATTACAAACAAAAGGTTTCGATCTACAAATGGGCTCATAGATTGGCAGCTTATTCCGACATGTTTTATTTAAAATACGCAAAACCTGTTCTCCTCATCAAGTCGATAGAAGATCCAAACAAATTAATACAACGTTGCAAAATTGTCCCCAGTCCCCTCGTATTTATCTGACAAGAAGTAACTGGATATATAATTCAACCCGTTTTCATCAATTATTACATAAATATTCATGTTGCACAATCTCACGGGAGCATTCTAAAAAATATATTATCGTATTGTAGAATGCTTTAGAAAAACAATGCATTCAGTGGTGTTATTTCCGATTAATCCACGTTAATTGAAGTTTATCTGAGTTCGTTTGGATTTTTCGGGCTGCAATGAGAGGGAGGTAAATGTAAGGAGACACGGGTAACCGCAGAAGCTGTGGCGTAGGGGGGGGGGGGGCATTTGGATGTGCCTTGTTTCGATTGTTCGCATGTAAAATTCGTTTAGACGTGAGAACCGGAGCGGAAAAGTGCGACCCACTCCTACGATAAACGCCCATGGGCAACAAGGGATAGACTTACTTCTCCCTTTCTCTGGTGCGGCCCCAGAGAATTCCTAGCTTGGCGCGCTCTAAGGGACAAGATTAATGCAAATTACTATTATGAAGACGAAGAGTGATTGGCAAAAGGGGGTGACTGTTTCGACTGGTTTTATGGTCAGAAGAGCGGAGTTTGAGAGGAGTTGAGAGAGAAACAATGAATGTTCTATAGATAAAAGGTTTGAGAAGCAAATACAAATTACCAGGGTGGATTGAAGCAGCATGCGTTTTAGGACATGGGTATCCGAAAATTTGCGTATTGGAACATGCCTATTAGAAAATTTGAACCGAGAGTTCTCGGGCAGCCTCGACACAGAGAAGGAACGGATTGATGAGAAGGGTGAATAATGCAGCAAAGATTGTGAATATAGCATAGAGCTGAATAACTGGAGAAGATAAAGATAAGTTAAATGAATTGAAGTGAGTAGAGAATGATGATGAATTTGTTATTTTGACTCTGCCTTGAGAATTTTCCACGGATTTACATAGCTTATTGATTTACAAACAAGCTGGATCCAAATATGATACGTTTGTGCACGCGTGCTGTCAACATCGTGCATTCTAGGGTAGCAACGCTACTGTAGAATGCACCGGAGTCCCAACGCGAAGTTAATGCAAACTCCTCCGTAGGGCAATTGAAGAGTGGCAGAGTGGGTGCAGCGTAAATTCAGCGTAGGTTTACCGTAGTCGCAAAGTAGGTTTACCGTAGTTGCAGAGTAGGTTTACTGTAGTTACAGAGTAGGTTTATCGTAGTTACAGAGTAGGTTTACCGTAGTAACAGAGTAGGTTTACCGTAGTTACAGAGTAGATTTACCGTGTATACATTGCAGGTTAAACGTAGATACAGAGTAGGTTCAACGTAGATACCGAATAGGTAGGAGTTGGTTTAACGTAGATTCAGAGTAGGTTTAACGTAGATTCAGAGTAGGTTTAACTTAGATTCAGAGTAGGTTCAACGTAGATTCAGAGTAGGTTTGACGTAGATTCAGAGTAGGCTCAACGAAGGTTCAGAGTAGGTTTAACGTAGATACAGAGTAGGTTTAACGTAGATTTGAGAGGATGGAGCAAAGGTTCCAGGATTCAGAGAGGCCTCAAGTGAGTCCTACAGTTTCTCAAGAGGATCCCGAAGGGTCTCACGGGTGTCCCAAAGGTCCCAGAAGGGACCAAGTGGGTTTCCCCATAACCTCCTGTCCCTCCAAGTCCCCCGGGTTCCCGAAACTCCAAGTCCCCCGAGTCCCGCGGGTCCCACGAGAACCCCCCTTCCCTGGGTCACCTTGGAGAGAAAATTATCAGAGCCCATGAAATAAGAACTAATAAAATATTGAAATAAAGTGTTAATGATCTATAAAATGAATAATGACCCATCCACCACAGTACAATCTATAAATAAGTATTTCTATCTTTTGAACGATGAGCTATCGGTGAATTACCCCATTGGATATTTTGTTTCTATATTTGGTCTGCACAACGAATAAAATAAGGCTCCGTTTTGACATGGCAAGTAATGTTCACGTGCAGCCGTCTAGGGAATCACTAAATAGATCCCAGAAAGCCATACAGCGAATAAGATTGTATCTGATGCCCAATCAGCGAAGGAATAATTTACATAGAGATGTATTCGCGGATAACATAAACACGGGTACACTCTTATTATAGCTTTATTTACACGAATTATACATGACAGTTTGATGTCGGATGAGTGTGAGGTCGTGACTGGCTGGAAGTCCACAATCATTACCTCATAAAAGACCTGTTTGTTTTATGTTATCTAAACTTCACAGTCTGCCTCTAGGAACCACATTCGGCCTCTAAACACTATCAGTCTGCCTCTAAACACAAACAGTCTACCTCTAAACACCACCACGAGTTGACGTTTGCTGAAACGGCTCTCAGCTGGAAATTGCGTATAACTTTGTTCACATTGATAATAATACTTTTAATAGCAGCGTTATTTGTGATTACTATTGTCCCTGCTGTACTGCTGTTAGAATTGATCTGTGTTATCATAGTTGAATATATAAAATATATATTTATTACGAAGCTCAGTGAGAATTATTAGGTGCACCGTGGCAGAACATGCAAATTTATTTCAAAGGCCGCAAAAGTTTCTGTTTATTTAAATTATACAAACGGAAAAAATGTGTCGTGATATACAGTTATATTCATACCGTCACCATACAAAGTAAGTGTACGAAGAGTAGCAGCAGCCTAGCAGGTGTAATTGGAATAGTTCACTGTGGCGGAGCTAATCACAGACTTCCTGGACCGTTAACAAGAGGCAGATCAAAGGCAGCGTAAGCCTTCCCCCTGCCCTTCCTCCCCTTCATTCTCTCCTGTCCCGGCAACCTACGTCTGTATACAGCATCACAAACAGTCACAACATGAAATGCGTCGAACTTTCCTATGTTTCGTCGGCAACAAGACGTATTTAGCAGAAAAAAATCGTGCATTACGAATTTCATAATGCAATTTTGCAGCATACTATAAACATGATGGCGAGACACTTTGATGAGCTCAAACAAAATGTGACAGCACTTACTGCTGGTAGCTACAGCTACCAGGCTCACCATCAATCCTCAGTGATTTCTCCCCTTCGCCCATCGCCTCCTCCCCCATTGAATACCCCCCAAGCCACCTCTCGCTGCCCAGCCCATCCTAGCACCCCTCCTCATCTTACACGGCTCAGCGTCCACCCACTTAGCTCCCAATGAATACCCCCAATCAGCTCCCAGCTGATCGCTGCCGCTTCCATCCCATCACCCACACGGATGTGCACGCAGCACAGAGAGGCTTGCACGGAGTGCAAGGCCTAGATTGACATCAGGGCCCAGAGTGCCGGTCAATACCAATTATTTAAATAGCGGTCAACAGAGAGCTGGCTTAGTACGGGCAAACGATCGAAACAGCAGAGGACGGTGAGTACGACAAAAGGGATGAAATGCCCTCCACATCAAAAACTCTTATGACTCCTTCAAGAGGGAAGAAATCGGTTCGGTGTGTTTTCTGGTTGACGATAGTACAATAAAGCACCAAGACATGGAGTTCCAACAACGAAAGGTGAATAGGAAAGTTCTCTGTCGTCCCGGTGCTTAGTGCAAGCTCTTGTCATCAAATATAAAAACTGAGAATCTAAGAGGACGAAATTATCATCGTACAAGTGTGTCTAGAAGAACCTGCAAGTTACCACGCCTCACCACCTGGTTCGTTCAGAAGGCTTCTGAAAAAATACAAACACCTTATGTAAGGAAAGAAGAGTGAAAAAATCGATAATGGTATTATTGCCGGCATTTTGCTAAGGTTGGACGTCACATACAGGATTCATGACATGATTGAGTACACCAATCGTGCTGTGGAAAATAAAGCCATCAAAGAAGGACTACGCTATGTTGATACAAGATTATTTTTGAAGAATAAACTGAACTATTCCATTGTGATGGAAGGCATCTCAATGCGAACGGCATAAACAGTTCGGCATCCTTCTCAGAAATGCAGTAGAAAAATATTAAAACAGGAGACATTCCACGCCGAGCATTGAAATAGGGCCGGGTAACGACGCCACCCCAGAAACGAACGGGAACGCCTAACACGGGACCAAAACGAGCAAAACATAGAGTAACAATTCGTGCAGCTACAGAGAAAAGCCCGTGACAAAAAAACAGGGCCAGGGAGCAGAAGCACTAATGGTGGTGAATCGAGTGGCTCTCTGCGCAACTCAACAAAAGACATATCAGCCGAAGCAGATATATGAATAACAATACGTTTTACTATTGAATGTGCAGTCGCTAATGCTCAATGTGGATCTTCTTCAAACAATAGTAAAAATGAACGAATATGACATAGTTGGAATCGATGAATCTGGGTTGGACATGAAACGCAGAAATCTCCAGTCGGAAATATATTTTCAAGGACTCAGGACCTTAAGTATAGACAAGCCAACTCCAAGCAAGAGAGACGGAGGGTCACTGATTCATGTCAAAGAAGCCCTTCGTTCAATACTTCGCACGGCAATAGAATCAACAATCTCATGTGGTAATCCAGGTTGACATAATGCCCTCTGAAGGTATACCGAAATCATGGAATAACAGTAGGGGAAGAAGATGCCCTCCATGACGACGTGGACAATACAATTTCCTGATCTCATGACAGTATCTTGATGTGGGACTTCAACCTTCCTGACATCAATTGGACAACACTGGAAGCTGAACTGCGGGGTAGCCAGTTGATACAACTCGTCAATGATAATAACCTAAATTAGTATGTGGAAGAACCAACCAGAAGACCTAACATTTTGGGTCTTGTTTGGGCGACTCTAAAACAATTATTATAAATGTTGACAGTTAAATAACAAAATAGGTAATCATTCTATTGAATTTGAAATTACAGCGAATCAAACAAAACGGGAATCAGCCAGGTATAACGAGAACTTTGGGAGAGCAAATTTAGACGGCTTGGGGGAAGAAATCACAAACATAGACTTCGGGTACCAATTCCATTGCAGGACCGCTGATGAATGCTTTGCGTATCTCAGAGATAGGGTGGTGAAAGCAAGCAAGAGATACATCCTGGAGAAAAAGTACACGTCAACAATCCCTCTTAGCTAAATAATGAAGTTTAAAAATCATTCGCTCGTCGAAAGACATTGTGCAAAGTCTACAAAACCAATCCGACACAAAAGTCATATGAAGCGCATGAGCGGGCTGGAAAAAGAGTGAAGAGAATTGTCAGAAGTGCCAAAAGAAACAAGGAAAAAAATGTTTATAAATCGGCTAAGCGCAGTTCTAAAGGGTCCTATGCATATGTGTATGAGAGGCGTGATGTTCGTGACAGCATTGGCCCTCTGCGAAATAGTGTAGGTGATCTAAAATCATTTTGATGCAGACAAGTCAATGAAACTTAACGAATACTTTTCGACCGTCTTCACAGATGAGAGTATGAATAATATACCAGATGTCGAACTGCCTAGCGCAGTGCAACATTTGGAAAATATTAACTTCTTCAATGTTGAGATAGACAATCATCTCAGCAAATTGAATGTTTACAAATCTTCATGACCAGGTGATCTGCATCCGATATTGTTAAGGAGCCTTTCCGAAGTTATAAGTAGTCCACTGATGGAGGTCTCCAACAGGTCTATGATTACTGGTACTATTCCAGAAGATTGGAAAACAGAATCATCACAGCCATATTCAAGAAAGGTGGGAATCAAGAGCCAGGAAACTATAGACCAATCAGCGTCACATCTGTGGTCAATAAAACCTTTGAAATATTGATAAAAACAGGTATAACATGTCACCTCAAGAGAAATCCCTCATCAAGGAAACCAAACACATCTTCGGAAGCAAACTTAGCTATCTATTCAATCTCCGAGACTTTTTCCACGAGGTCTCAGCGATATATGACGAAATCAAAAATATCGACCTTATTTATCTTGACGTCCGATAAGCGTTTGATAAGATCCCCCATGAACGCTATTTGAAAAAAAGCTGAGGCGCTTGGCAAAACTAGAAAAGTGGCCAGTTGGCTTCGAAAAAAGCTCATAGGCCGCAAACAACGGGTCTGTGTCAGCCAAGGAAAAAGTAATTGGGCAGCGGCAGCAAGTAAACAAAATTTGCTGACGACAATTGAACTCTGCCACAAAGCGGACTGTGAGCAAGATCGTATAACCATCCAAAGGGATCTTGAAAGATTATTGGACTGGTCTGATAAGTGTCAAATTACCTTTAATAATGAAAGATGCACTGTTATGCACATTGGATCACAAAATCGAAATTCTACTTACGTGATAGCAGGCCAGCATATGACTGAAGTCGATCAACAACGAGACATTGGAATATTATTTATTACAGATCTCAAGTGGAGAAACCTATTGGAAGATAGCTACATGAAGAGCAATAGAGTCCTTGGCTTCATATCCAGAAACTTCCCTACAAGTCCAGAGATATCGTGCTTCCATTACATATTTCACTGCTCAGGCCTCACGTGGAATTTGTAATACAATTTGGGTTCCCTCACGTAAGAAGGGATGCCAAAATGGGCCGTGTTCAGCACCAAGTAACAAAATTTATTCCGGAACTCATAAATAAGACATATCCGTAAAGATTCGACGAACTTGAACTGATATCACTTGAAGAAAACGACTTAGAGGCCAGTTGATAAGAACATTCAAATACATAAATGAGCTTTCATGAGCTGGCGTTGAGGGCCTCTTTGACTGAGATTGTAATCTAAGGAATAGAAATAACGAAGGAAACTGCAGCTAAAACCATTCCGGACAACAGTGGCTGGGAACTTATTTCTCATCAAGATACCAACAATTTGGAACCGTCTGCCACATTATGCGGTAATAACGTTAACACCTTTAAAAACCGCCTCGACAAACACTCTGAGACTAATCCACCCCCTTACTAAGATTTTGCGACGTAAGGACTATTGTCGCCGAGGTGGCAATAAAGTCAGTTGGATCCTTCAGCATCCGAATCCACATGAAAGATGGGCCCCTCAACTAGGCTGGGCTAGCTTACTAGAAATTCAATTTTAGTGTTCTGCTAGTATGGACTCTTGAGCCCATCCCTGGCCTACTACTACTACCCGAAGGGATTCAACAACGTGAGTCCTGTCGGCCTCTTCGACATGGACCACAACATACGTACCCGAAACAACGTGGCAAAACTTGTGGAGAAATGTTTTGCAACAACTACATAAAGCGCAACACTTTTTCCCGATCACAGTCTCGCTGGTCTGGAACAACTTACCGGCTGCGGTAGTTGGCTCTAAATCCGTGAATGCGTTCAAAACGCCTGAGAACGACACGATTTACCAGGAGCTGTCAAACCGGGTGAGAGGTGGTACGGCGACTCTCATCCACCCGTGAACCCACGCCAGGGCCACCGGTACTGGGTGTGAGCTCGTAACGGTTCTCTCATTCACCCATCCCGCTAGCCTACGATGCCGTCTGTTGTCCTAACGAGACAAGCAGATGCAGGGACTAAGGTATCCTGAAAATGGACACGACCTAAGAGGAGGACCTGCTGCACTCGATGCTGCGGTGAAGACTCGGAGGGACACCATATAGTTTTACTCTTTATTTTTATTATTCTTATGTGGTACGGTACAGCACTTACCACCACATTCCTTATTTTTTTTCTCTCCCGCGGGGGAGGTGGAGGAGTGAGGGGAGGAGTGCCGTCATGTCGGCGAAGTTCCTCCGTGGGAGGATGTTCATTGTCTCCAGAGTGGATGATGCTTGCTGAAATCTACAGTATGACGTAGAAAAGACAGAAATCATCTATCGTTGAGGTGATGAGTATTTTCCTATGGAGAGGCCTTGCCCACCGAATGGTATATTTTTGTTTCCCTTATCTACCCTCCCTGCGTGGGAGAAAGGAGAGGTTAAAAATTTAGAGAGGCAGCCAAATTTGCGAACTAGTGAGGGTGAAGTCTGCCGACGACTCACTCCCACACCCCATGATATTCGAAAACTGAACCCGCACCAGGAGGAGAGCGTTGCTTAACTCTACGGTACGACGTAGATTCAACAAAGATGTGCGGGTGAAGTCCGCCGGCGACCAAGCGACGCTTACCGATGAGCCGTAACGGTGGCTTACCGCCTCACCCCAACAAATATCCATCTTTTGAATCAGTGAGTATCTTCCTATGGAAGGACACTGTCGACACGATTTTTTTTCTTGTTTTTTTTTATTCTATTTCATTTATTCTTCTTCTTCTTCTTTTCTTCATACTACCAGCTC
>SDVV010037184.1:0-10867 GCA_016164225.1 Gammarus roeselii
AGCTCAGACCAGTTCACAATTTATTGTAGCAGATCTATGTCGGTGTGGTGTGTGTTGCATCAATGTACACGTTCCTAAAAATAGGAGTAATTCTCCTCGTGTATTTTTGTATTTTGGTGAATATGGAGGACTATTGTAAATGAAACATTGTCATTTATATCATTTTTGACCAAAATTGGCCATAAAAATGGAATCGGCATTATCATCATAATTTTTTGGACCAATATGGAGAGCTATTGGTGATTTAATTATACTATCCTAACAGTTTAGAAATGTAACATCTTCAAAATCTTAGAAATGGTACAAATAGCTTCGGACTATTGGAAACAAGGAATTTTCGCGGATATTCTGATAAATGAAAATCCAAAAAATCAGAGAGATGGCACCGTAGGTTTGTCCAGGTCTAGGTCTGGAAGACACCACTACTAATGTTGTTTTTCTACATCCATCAATTGATTCAGATACTGAACAAGTGTTTTACTGATTTTTCAACCACTACAAAATGTTTTCTTTGTTTGTTAGGGTTAAAAAAAAATCCTAGAAGCTAGTGACTATCTGAATACTACTACTACTACTAACTACTACTAACTACTACTACTACTATTACTACTACTACTACTACTACTACTACTTCTACTACTACAACTATACCATGAAATAGTATGATAAAACTACTACTACTACTACTACTACTACTACTACTACCACTACATCTACTACTATTTATAATCACAAGAACTCTTTACTATTACTACAATTATAATGGATAGTACTACTACTACTCAAAAATAAGTATGCTATTCTACCCCATTGTTCGGGGTTATCTGGATGTCATTGTATGTGTGAAGAGTTACATTTAATTACTTTTCAATGAAGAAAAACAAAAATGTTTACTCCCAAAATAGTTGCGGGGAATCACCCCAACTGTTATTTCACAATGGGTGATTTTCCAGCGCTTGTACATTTACATATATCTATAAAAGTATACATTTCTTTTCAAAATCTTTCTTATGCAACAAACTGCAACTTATTTCAAGTATCACCACCTAATTTGGCCACAATCGATTGGAAACTCTAGCCACAGCATCAAAGTTTGCGTAACATTGATTTTTCCAAACCAAAATTATCAGGGACCTGAAAAACACACCTCCACCTAGGCGATTTTTCATAAATTCTGTGCACGTATCAAATTTCTACAAGTAGCTGATACTTACTAGCAAAAACCTGATCTTTCTAGTCCTGTAGTCAAATTGTGACATTTCCGACGTTTCAGTGCCCAAAAGGGGGGGGGGTGCGGGGAGTCGCCCTGGGTTGTAAACCACAGGGAATCACCCCAGTCGACGTTGCTCATTGAACTTATAAACTTATATTAGCTTTAAATTCTTCTGTTGGGTTACAATGATTAACTAGCTAAGCTTTGTTGTTGTCAGCTCTGTAGTAGACTAATGTTGTGTGTGTCTAATCTCGTTTTGATATCTTGCAGAGCTGTGTCTCCTAGTGACAAGTTGAACATCAGCAAACGCTTGACTACAACTGCTGCATGCCCTAAATTAGTCTCTTCAACATACCAGAGTTGCTACATGACCTTTCCATCATGCCTAAACCAAAAATTACCAATGAAGATGAGTTGCCTCAGTTGCTCATTTGCAATGAATCATCTGCTATGCCCAGCGTTTCTGGTTGTGAAACAAATTCGCTTATACAAACATATGCATTTATTGATTTAGAAACCTCTGGCACAAATGGAACAAAAATTACTGAGTTTGCTGTTATTGCAGTCTCTAGGTATGATTTGGAGAAAATGCAAACTAGGATAAGAACAGCAATTCCACTAGAACAACCAGGAAACAGAACTGAGAACTCAAGAAGTGTTCGTATCAAATCTGACCTACATCGTGAAAATAGATTACCACAAAATGATGAGAACATCAGCTTATCTCAGAGGGTTAAGAGACAATTATTTGCAGCTGCTAGCCATGATGAGGCTGTTCAGGCTGACTCAAGTATGGTAAAAAATGTTCAAGTGGAAGACCAATTGAATGGTGCAGTGGATGTGGTTTTAAATGACAGTGTTTCTAATTCAATTCAGGTGTCTCAAAACATTGCTAAAGTTTCAGCTTTGGAAGTTCTTGCTGATAGAATAGAAAAAGGTAAAGATCAGCAATCCAACAAACAACATCAGAACCAAGAGCAAGAAAAAAAAACTTCTCGAGCTACTGTTGACATTGCTACAGATACAGTGGGCCTCATTCAACGCCGCTGCAACTCTCATTTCTACCAAGTGCCTGAGATTCCTCGGAAGATGACCAAACTTACTCAGCTCTTCAACCCCAAAAAACTGATCTATCCTGATACTGAGTACATCTCAGGCCTGAATAATATAGATTTGGAAGACTACCCTGTACTTTCCAATGGATTCTGCATTGCATTCAAAGAGTTGATTTTAAATCTGCCAAAGCCTGTCTGTCTTGTTGCTCATTATGGAGAAAAATATGACTTTCCCATAATTGTGTCTGAGTTTCTACATGCAACAAACTGTCAGTTTGACTGGGGAGATGTGGTTTATGCTGATTCTTTAGAAGTGTTCAAGTTGTTAGACAAAATTGAAACTCAACTGGAAATTCAGGAAGTGCAATTACAGACTGAAAAACACTTGAATTGGTTCCTTGATGATAGTGTCTTTGCTGTTCCCAATCCTCCTCCTTGTAAGAGACGCTGCACCGATGCTCAGCAACATGATGACGGTGCTTCAAGTAATGGAGTGAACCTTATGGTGGATGCTGGCTGTTCAGAAATTGATAATCCACAGCAAGGTTGCAGTACTGGCTATGCTCAAGATTCTCCTCTACGACCAACAATTGATGCTGTTGAAGTTAAAGCTTGTCAAAGGACTCCTAAACCAATGGTTGGGCCAAGTCCTTTGCGTCCTTGTCCCGAGACGCCAATTACCCCGTCGTCCTACTTTGACGGCGACAGAAGCAGCAGCTGGTCCATACGGAATCCTTCGTCATCTCTTTGCGGTTCACTCTTCACTCCACCCCAAAGTCCTGTAGGCAACACCTCAGCTGCTAAGGGTAGCTCCTCCTATCAACGCAGTGCGCCGCCTCCAGCTTCCAAGTCTACTCCATTATACTTTCCTCCCCACTGTTCTTTCAAATCAATGGTGCAAATCACAATGGCCCACAAGGGGTATAACTTGGGCTTCCCAAAGTATATTCGTCCATTCTCGCAGTTGAACATCTACCAGCGTTTCTTTGGCCGAGACTATAATGCCCATCGCGCGGAAGCTGACTGCCAGGCGCTGCTCCAGCTTTCTGGGCACTATGGGCTGCTCTTCACTAAAACCGTTGATATCATCAAGCGTCCAATGTCCAAAATAGAGCCTAAAATGCTCACTACGCGTATTATTGCAAACTTCTAATCCAAAATGGATGAAGAGTGACTAGTTCAGCATTCTATGATAAGTAGCTATATATTGCCCAACTAAGAGGACTACATGTAGCGTTGGGTGGAAAGCACTACTTGTCCTTCAAATTATTAGAGTACAATGAATTTCTGCCATGCATTAATTTTATTTTTTGGATTTTGTTTTAGGATTTGGTGTAGGTTTTGAAGTAGCTTCAGTTGGAGCAGACCTTTTGTTTGCCTATCATTTTACAGAGATATTTTTTTAGTATCGGTTACAATTATTTAATGGTTGAGTGAAAGAAGGGCCTGTAGCTATATGGATTGTGGTCATGTATTCAGTCACAATGAACTAAGAATTTTAATAGCTGGTGTTTTGTCACCCTTGAATTGAGCTGTAGATTGCTATATATTATTTTACTGTTTTACATATCTTGTTTTGAACGTTAGTTTATATAAATTCATATTAATCATTTTAATTGTGCTTGTTGCATGAAGATTTTATTTTTTTAACAATTATTGGCACTATTTCTTCCAATTATCATGTGCTATATACTGCATCTTGCTTATAATATGGGGTATTTCTTTGACATCATGTAGCTAGATAATGATCTATATGTTGGTAGGCTATGCTATTTAGCTACCTAGTTTTAGTCCAAACCAGACCTCAACTATGGAGTAAACGACTAGCCTTTAGAGTAACATGCAGTGACGCTGTATCTTGGTTCCAGAGTTTGCGTCAATGGCAGTTGAATATTTGTTAACTTCATAAATTTTTCATTCCTAGGAATGGCTGTGATTCTAAGGAGAAGTGGGTACTGTGCCCATCAACCTTCAATTTGGTATGACATTTGAATTGTCTCCCACAAGGGCAGAAGTAGTTACCATTTTATTTTTGTCATTGAATATTGTTGTAAAATTGTTTCTGCCTCTGGATAGAACTTTTATGTGTATCAAAAGGTTGGTGTTTCAGGCAAAAAAGCAGTCACCTGGCCACCAAGCACCTTCCTGCCACCGCATCTCGTGGAGTCGCCTCCCAAGCAGTTGAACGTATCTGTATCTTGTATCTTGGTTCCAGAGTTTGCATCAATGGCAGTTGAATATTTGTTAACTTCATAAATTTTTCATTCCTAGGAATGGCTGTGATTCTAAGGAGAAGTGGGTACTGTGCCCATCAACCTTCAATTTGGTATGACATTTGAATTGTCTCCCACAAGGGCAGAAGTAGTTACCATTTTATTTTTGTCATTGAATATTGTTGTAAAATTGTTTCTGCCTCTGGATAGAACTTTTATGTGTATCAAAAGGTTGGTGTTTCAGGCAAAAAAGCAGTCACCTGGCCACCAAGCACCTTCCTGCCACCGCATCTCGTGGAGTCGCCTCCCAAGCAGTTGAACGCAGAGTAGCTACACGTTCTTTACTGTAAGTCTCAAGATTAATCCGTGCCCCAACCGGGTTGGGTGTAGCTTCTCGTGAAGGGTACCAACCCGCAAGTGTTTGCGTACCTTCTGCAGGAATATAAAACAAACAGAGCTGTGCTCGGCAGTGAGTTAGAAGACCCCAGGGTTCATCTCTTGGACCCTGAGAATGCCAAATCTAGAAATATCGGTCAAAGCTGCGCTCCGTTGTGAGTCGTCAGACACAAATATTCCAATTCCAGAAAGAAAGAAAACGGACTGAACCTTGCTGTGAGTCAGAAGACCAGGGGTTCCACCAATAAAACAGAAAGAGCCAAACAGCAGATGGCTGCAACAGAGCTGTGCAATAAATAATCCAAATAAAAAAACAGCTCTTAATCAATAGATCTGGAGTCTCCACCTCTTACAGATACAGACACCAGCCTGAATCCCACAGGAAAGGGGGTGGCCGACAGCAAAGCACGCCCCGCAGACCTCTCATACATTCCATACTTCACCTCTTGTGTCGTAAATATAAGAGGAAAATAAAAACGAAGCTATCACCACGGCTTGTCCGAAAACCTAGGTAGGGGGTGTGGTCAAACTCTTAACCGTACAATTTCTACTGTAAGAATGAAAACGGACTACGAAGCCCTCCCCGTTTTTTTTAGTTTTGCCTCCCTTAGCAAGTCGCCGGCCATGAGACTGTCTTGTCAGTTTGAGTTGATGGTAATAGCTACACCAAAGTGAAGGATGCAAGGCCCACTTTCACCTGAAATCACTATCCTCCCAAGGAACGAAAGATTTAACTGCCACTACCGCTGGATCTGGATCAAAGATATGGCGTTATCGCACGTTTCTCAAATGCCTAGTAATGTAGTTACTTCTAGTCCACGTCTACTATCAGATAACGGTTATTTTTCCTTTGTAAAATGTGCATTTAATTAACCTAATCTAATACTTCACTATTGAGTGTTTCTGTGTCGAATATTTTTCAATTAATTTTTAAGTATAAATTTATGTTGCCAGGTGCGCAGCAAGCAATTGGTTCTATATATACCTATAGCTATTTGTACAAGATAGTCATACCAAACAGCTAGCTTTCAATGATAATAAATGACACCAATATGCCTGGAATCTTGCAAAAGCGATTTTGAGTTTGTCAATTTTGTTCCGTCTCACAGGTGACAACACCAGTAACCATATTGAATTGAATCCAGTCCTACCTATTAATTATCTGTATCCAAGATATAGGATATTCAGATACAGATGCATGGCTGAATCACCCAGAAGAAAGGTGGCCGACTTCGAGGCTCACCTCACACGCCCATGTATACTCACACTTACCAACACACACTTTGTGTCAGGACATTGTTCACTGGTTTACCCTAGCTGCATCAGAAGTGCCAGACCCTCCCTCTCCCCCGTCCATTCCATTTCTCAACAAAGCCCCACAATCCTTCTCCACTCACACTTATCCATTTCTTGCTCTCTTGCTACCTCCACACTGATGTATCTCCTCCTTAAAGCATGCTCCATGCGATCCGTACACCCAAATCTTGGTCTTCCCTTACACCCACTCACCTTTGCTCTCATCACCCTTTCCATCATTTGTCCAACGAATTCCTTCAGATCATGTGAATATACTCTGCCCTCTTCCTTCCTCAGTTTCACTCCATCCTTGCTTCTCAAAGTCAACTTTTTTCTCCTCTTTGCTGTCGCCCCTCCCCCCCACCTTTGTCCTGTATAGCACCTTTGGGACAATACTCTCTGCTTCTGTACCAATGTCTTGCAGCGCATTGGTTTACACTCTGCAGTGCACCTATTCTTCACTGTAGATTTCACCTCAGTTTCCAGTCTTCTGCACATGAGAGCATAACCTAAGTATTCATACCACTGAACTTTCTATAATAACTCGCCATATAGGGCACTGATTCCACTCGCATGTCATCTCTAGAATATATTATTACTTAACTGTTACCCACATTAACTCGCTCCTTCCGAGTCTGACACAATCAACCAAACTACAACACCAGTATAAAGGATTCAACGCTATATTTAATTTGGTAGCTATTTGGATACATAACATCAATCCTAATATCTCGCAGTGGGTGCTTCAAATCCTTTAATTTTTTCTCCCTCTGCCTTTGCATCTTGACACAGTTTGTAGTCTTTGCTACTACCTTTCAAAATTTTGATAGTTCATGTCTACGGCTAACACTTAACAATGTTAAGAGTCCATTATATATGTGTTACATGTTCTGCCTTTGGGAAGTTATTTATAATTCAAGGTGTTTCATGTTAACCTCTCTAGTTGTTGAATGCATAGAGCGCGACGTGCGTGTATACATGAAGGTCTGATGCAGGGATCACAGCGACTGTGGACCGCGTATTCTGAGGTACATTCGAGGCCCAGCATCTATTGAATCAACTGCAGCTTTTATTCACCCGGTAGTTGGTGCGCGTTCTTTCCAATATTTTTTGCTCTATCTAGACTATGCAGAAATTATTTACCTTTCCAGCAGTTGGTCTAAGGGCTGTGACACCTTCTCAAATGCTTTATAATGGCAAGCTTGGGTATTTTAGAGATTGGTGGGAAATGTTTTAATTTACCAATCAAGTGCATGAGCAATACGTTTCATACGTATCTCCTAATTTATTGCAACCCACAGGTAGGGTTTTGTAAATGACTCAAAAACTCAACCCTATAAATGAACAGAGGCTATCAACATTAGGTACCTTAAATAGCTTATCCAGTGATTCTCTCCTTACCCTGATCTCATAAGAAACTAATTTATTTTGGAAGTCTGAAAAAGTTGCGTTCCATGTCGTGATTGTATTATTGTTGACTTATTGTTCATAGCCTCTATGTGTGATATTTTACTCCTTTGAGACTAATGAGTGCAATATTTATCACTCTGAAGTCACATCTGCCAAGCAATTAGTTACTCAGTTGCCATTTGCATGAACAATGACAGAAGGTTTTCATGGATAAACGATAATTCTCAGAGTAAATTGGCTTTGTTCCATTATTCTTCTTTCAATATGTCTCACATAATAAAGTTAATTTGAAAAAAATCCTATTCTTTGATCTTATTAAGGTTAATGATGTGAATTCAAAAACATTTAGAACAAAAAAGTCTTTCTAGCTCCTTGTTGGACATGGAGGCAATCAGTATCTTATTCCCCAGAAATTCTATTTTTGAAGTTTATATGCTTGTGATGTTGACCAGTTAATGTCCATAAACGAGTGTTTCTGAAAGTTGATACTAGTTTATCTACCTTAACTTGCACAAATTATTGCATCCACACTTCGGTTGCCTCAAGACCATCCCACGCCCCAGCAAGGCCAGAGTGCAGAGCATGACAGGAGGCACAAATGCTACAGCACCGCAGACTGCAAAGGACCGGCAAAAACTAGAAATTTGTGCTTCAGGCAACTGATCATACAGCAGTTCTGGTGGTCACAAAATAAAACATACACATACATATATATATATATATATATATATATATAAATACACACTACAACAAAAAAGTACATACATGCTTACACACACATCCTTACAATTGAATTAAACTTCATCAGCCTAGTCAAAATCTAAAAATTCCTTGTACATCAGATCAGCAAGGGCAAGCCATTCCACACACCAACACATCTCCCACCAGGACCTACTGCGGACATCAGAAGAGCAAGGAGGAAACACCAACTTCAGCCCATGACCTCTAGTACCAACTCTTGGAGCCAAAGAAAACCTAGTTAGCAAATCCTCTAGTTTCCCATGCAAAATTTTCCAATATTTGATCAGGTCTGCCCTAAGAAGCCGACCCTTAATGAAAACGATTCCAGGCTCCTCTAATGACCACCATAGTCCACGCCAGAAAGTCTAGCAATGTTTTTACTCCATCTCCTCTGGACAGACTCCCGCAGCCTGCTCCCCACAATATTCAGTGTTCCAAACGCAGGATGCATTCTCAATAAGGGGACGAATATGCGAAACATAGGGACAACACAAATTCCCTTCCCGTGACTTGCAAACAGTTGATCTCAACAAAACAGTTGGCCTGAACTGGTATCTACACTATCACCCAAGTCTCTGTGTGTAGGGACAAACTTCAATACTCTGCCCTGCAGGACGTACTGGTTAGCTGAAACCAAAGCATCAAAATCAATACGACCTCTATAAAAGCGCAGCACAACACACTTATCCGGATTCAGTCTAAGATTCCTGGACCTTGCCACTGAGTCAACTGTATCCAACCCACTTTGCAGTGACTGGACACCTTGAGCAGCACATAGTGTCCTTGCGCAAGTATCTCAAGTACAACTTGTAGTCATCAGCAAATCTTTGACCTTGCATGAGAGACCACTAGAGATGTGATCAATTTAAATCAGGAACAATAGTGGCCCAAGGACAGAACCCTGGGGCACATCACTCAGCCAGAGAGGAACGCAGTGATCCAGGCTAGCAAAAGTTACACACGCCCGAGGATTCCAATTTGGACAGGAGCACAGCATGACTCACCACATCAAATGCCTTTGAGAAGTCCAGCATCACAACATCTACAATACATCCCTCATCAATCCACCTCACAACATCATCATAGGTCAACAGCAATTGGTCCTCAGTGCTACGGAATTTCCGAAAACCATACTGATGAAGTGATAAAATATTATTGCTCTCAAGATACTCAGTCAACCGTGATACAACCATTCTTTCCATCGATTGCAGCAAACCGATGTCAAGCTCACAGGCCTGTAATTCAGAGGATCAGTGTGGGACTTGGCCTTGAATATTGGTACAACCAGCAATCTGCTCCAGGCTTCAGGGACCATTCCTGTTCTCAATGACTTTTGAAATAATCAAACTAAGAGGGAGGAAGAGCTCAACAGCACAGTTCCTTAGCAGATGTGGATGGAAGCCATCTGTACCCACACTGGAACTTGGATCTGGAGCGGAAAGGACGCGTTGGACCTCCAACCTAGGCAAGTCAAGATCCGCCAAACTTCCCGCAAAGAACTGGAAAGGGGCTGGGTGGGTTGGAACTGTACTAACAAAGACTCCCGAAAAATCAGCAGCAAAGATTTCGCACAACCTACCAGGATCCTGCACCATCTCACCCGTCGGCAAGCGGAGAGGACCCACAGCTGGACGCCCATTTTTTTTCTCACATAAGCTTGAAACAGCTTACAGTTATCAGGCTTGTTTAGTAAATTAGACTTGTATTTCTTCTTGGAGTCAGAGGAAAAATTTCTATAGTGCCTATTCAGCTCACTAAATATGTGTAATCTCTCAAGAGCACTGGCTGAATTGCGACCCTCTGACCCGCTTGTATGCAAGCCATGCCTATGATCTCTCTCGAGCAAGAGCGAGAAACGCCTCATAGCCGATGGGGGGCCAGAACAAACAGGCATGAGAGGTATGAACTTATCAAGGAGGGACAACAAGACCGACTGAAGAAAAAAAATCTTCACACACTGAAGAATAGCTAAATTCTAGCCCCCAGTCAATCTTGGACTGAGCCTCCGAAATTCCGGCATAATTTCCCTTGTGCCAAACACGTTTCTCTCCCACAGCCACGCGCTCCAGCCCCTTCCCACTGAAGATATACTCTAACACAACAGGATAATGCTGGCAGCGAGGCAGCGGCGGCAACACAAACACCTCACCAGCACAATCATCCTCAGACGTAAGAAGAAGATCCAGTATATTGTCAGAGTATTAAAGTAGGCTCTCTTACCCACTGCAAAAGTCCAAAAGATGGGAAGCAGTTTAAAAATTGCATGTCAATTGACCGGATGTAGCTATCAATAAGGTCCTAGGACCAGTCAATTGTTGGTAAATTAAAATCACCTGCAAGGATCATCTCCTTGCCAGGGCCAAAGTTCAGTAAAATGTCCAACAAGCCGGTATTTTCTAAAATTGTAAAAGAAGGAGGCCGAGAAACAGCCATAATCCACAAGTCAGAATCAATAAGGTGCACAACTACAACATTTGGAATGTGCACCTCAAATACCAAAAATGCAATGTCCTTATGCAGATACAGCAGCGATCCATGCTTCC
>SDVV010037185.1:0-10867 GCA_016164225.1 Gammarus roeselii
ACATATATTTATATGTGAAAAATACCCAGAGCTCAACCATGCATATACAAAGGTACATATATAACATCGGCACACGAATACATATGAAAATCATTATGCATCTCTTACGCAACCACCGCCTGGTCCTCTGACTTCGCACCCTTGCTCAATAATTTCCTACAGAGAATACAAGAAATATAATTGCACATCGCAACGGAGTGTACACGGACCACACCCATTCCGCATTGGCACGTGGCAACCAAGGTCCTTCCTCTCAATCATAATCGTCATATGAGAGGAACTCAATTCTTTGGATTGTAGATTCGACAAATTTTAGTAACGACCTATTGAACTCACGGCAAACATAATACACCGGCAAGACATTTCGGGTCTCGTTACGCGACCATTCCACGTTTGCAGATCACACATTTATGCACAAACAGATACACACACACTTAACAGCGCATGCATTGGATGAATACAGAGTCAACACGGTCCCACAGTGTCACCCGTCTGAGGTGGACGTGGGAGAGTTGGGGTTGACCAGGGGTGGGTGACAGGGTCCACCTGTCACGGCTTAGGTGCGGGCACCACACGGTCTTCTAGGCATACCAGCACACTCTGGGAAACGTCCCTTCCGATCTCTGTTTGCGATGTCGGGGTTCATCCGATACGGTCGAGCATGTTATGACGTTGCGTCCAACCATCGCACCCGGAGGGCTCAACCATAACATCACGTCAGTTAGTTAGCTACGAGAACGCCCGCGAGACAGCATCAGCTTCCTCAGGACTACAGGCCTAATATAAAGGCCTGCACCTGCCAAAACACTCCCAACATTCACATATCGGTGGGTTCCCGGATTTCTGGCTGTGCACAGGTTATGGCTCCTCCATCGCAGGAGGAGCTGGGGATTGGCAACAACAATCCTCAATGAGGGTTATGATCCTTTTCCGGTGATGTTGGTATTGTAGAAAGGGGTTGAAACATCAAAATTAGATTCCCGATCTGCAGTCTCTACGACTGGCAATGTTTATACAGTATTCAGATGTTATGCAAACCTTCTTTTTTAATTATTGCTATAATTGAACTTGGGTTAAATTAGGTAGTATATTCCATACTTCCACAATGAGCTCGTTCCATGTGATGCCAAAAAAATCAATCTCATGTGTTATTTCGGTGAATCGTGAATGGTCGAGCATTCATTTTTAACTATCAAATAATGCGATGGATCGTGAACGTTGTTTCAGTGCTAATTAATGGACATATTAGTATTACAAGGAAATCGATGTAAGTACATTTTTGAATGTGCTTGCTTGTATGTACTCGTTTACATGTAAGAATTTGTACAAACGCATGAGGATTTTCATGTGTATACGTATGCTAATATAATGTATTACCTATAAATATGCACGGTTGTGCGTTGGGTATTTTCCATAAAAGTATAAGAATGAAATCACCATCTACGTGTAGGGCCATCTGACTAACAATTTTGCCAACAATAAACATAATATATATTTGAATTTTCAAATAATGAAGAGCATTGATCCCAACATGAATGTACGAGCTTCTATAAAGTATAAATTGTAATTCAAACACTGCCTTCTTCCTAATAATCCCGCTGAGTTCATTCTGCTGCTGCCGGTCGCGTCCGGCCGCGTTTAATTGCATGACAAATTTACATTTCCAGCTCAGGCCAGTCACGATACTATCCTTTATTGTTGTTTACTACCAGCTCAGGCCAGTTACGATACTATTCTTTATTGTTGTTTACTACCAGCTCAGGCCAGTCACGATACTATCCTTTATTGTTGTTTACTACCAGCTCAGGCCAGTCACGATACTATCCTCTATTGTTGTTTACTTCCAGCTCAGGCCAGTCACGATACTATCCTCTATTGTTGTTTACTCCCAGCTCAGGCCAGTCACGATACTATCCTTTATTGTTGTTTACGAATTGCTCTGCTTCAGGTGGTTGGGGCATAAACCAGCGCCGAGTGGTATGCAGTCGTTGCATGTGCAGTTAGGTCGGACGATTTAGGACTTGACTTTACGAAACAGTCACCAGTATAATAAAATAGTCACTATCATTCAACAGTTGGTTATTCCTTTCACTATAAAGCACGCACATAATATGATAATTACATATCACTCACATTTAATGCGTGTTTTATGGGAGAATCGAAACAGCAAAAACGCGTTCTTATGTAAACTCAATTGGGCTTAGTTCGTGTGGGAATGCGTTTCCTTCCAGTTCTGGATCATGTGATCATTCAATCTTATGTAATTTTTCTAGTGGAAAAGTGATGAAAATTTTGCGACATTCTTCTTCTTATAATTGACATTTAAATTGCTGCGAATTCAATACAAATATTTGGTTAGACATCATACTGTTGCCGTTGCTTAAATGCAACACATTTGCTCAGGCAATTGAAAGATGATTACTCATTTATTTCATAGCTATTGCATACGGCAATCGTGAAATGTTGTTGGAATCCGCTTACAATAATGCCTCAGAGCTCGACCGCTGGTATGTTTTTTTTTCCGCTCGCTGAAGTAGTCTGGCGGAGTCTTCCTGTTCTGCTCGGGAGACTTTTTATTTCCGGCAGAAGTTGGATAACTTGGCATCGCGTGACTGCTGCTTTTTCTGGGCGGCTGATAAAGAATGGCATGAAATAATTGAGATTAGAGAAAAAGAAATAAACGCTGTTAAGCGTCTATAATATGTTGGTGTGTTCCATGTCCTTGTTTCGTAACAAGAAGTGTTGGGAAAAAGATTGTGGGTTCAACTGCCATTCTACTGCTACAGCTGACTTGTGTTTCGGTGCTTCAGCTGACTTGTGTTTCGGTGACACAGCTGACTTGTGTTTCGGTGCTACAGCTGACTTGTGTTTCGGTGATACAGCTGACTTGTGTTTCGGTGACACAGCTGACTTGTGTTTCGGTGCTACAGCTGACTTGTGTTTCGGTGACACAGCTGACTTGTGTTTCGGTGACACAGCTGACTTGTGTTTCGGTGCTACAGCTGACTTGTGTTTCGGTGATACAGCTGACTTGTGTTTCGGTGACACAGCTGACTTGTGTTTCGGTGCTACAGCTGACTTGTGTTTCGGTGACACAGCTGACTTGTGTTTCGGTGACACAGCTGACTTGTGTTTCGGTGCTACAGCTGACTTGTGTTTCGGTGTTATAACTTATGAAGTTAATTAAACAGGATGACAGAAAATACTTTCATTCCCAAAGATTGAACAATTAATTTTTTCCTTAAACTACTACTCTCCACAATGTGCTGCATGGCGTTACCCACATTACTGAAGAAAGGCGTGTGATTTAGGACATGAGTACCACTGGAAATATCCAGTCGTCCCAATCGTGTAATGGTTACACAAAATCTAACTGTCCGAGATCGTGCCCGGAGTACAACTAAAAGTTGTAAAACATTCCTTGCATAACATCGTTTCTATTGAGACGGCCTTGAACAGTTCACAAATATTACGTGAAACAAACATTTTCCCGCAACATTTTCAGGCGAAAATGCCACTTAATTACATTTACCCAAATGAAGTTTGTAATGATGAACGTGATTGAATTTTGTGGATAAGAGGATCTGCATACAGCAGCCGGGTGCAGACTTCATGGTGAAGGGTGCCAACTTCATGGTGAGGGGTGCAGACTTCATGGTGAGGGTGCAGACTTCATGGTGAGGGGTGCAGACTTCATGGTGAAGGGTGCCGACTTCATGGTGAGGGGTGCAGACTTCATGGTGAGGGGTGCAGACTTCATGGTGAAGGGTGCCGACTTCATGGTGAGGGGTGCAGACTTCATGGTGAAGGGTACAGATTTTATGGTGAGGGGTGCAGACTTCATGGTGAGTGGTGTAGACTTCATGGTGAAGGGTGCAGACTTCATGGTGAGGGGTGTAGACTTCATAGTGAGGGGTACAAACTTCATAGTGAGGGGTGCAGACTTCATGGTGGAGGGTGCAGATTTCATGGTGATGGGTGCAGACTTCATCGTGAGGGGTACACACTTCATAGTGAGGGGTACAGACTTCATGGTGAGGGGTGCAGACTTCATGGTGAGGGGTACAGACTTCATTGTGAGGGGTGCAGACTTTATAGTGAGGGGGACAGACTTCATGATGAGGGGTACAGACTTCATGGTGAGGGGTGCAGACTTCATGGTGAAGAGTGCAGACTTCATGGTGAGGGGTGCAGATTTCATGGTGAGGGGTACAGACTTCATGGTGAGGGGTGCAGACTTTATAGTGAGAGGGACAGACTTCATGATGAGGGGTACAGATTTCATAGTGAGGGGTGCAGACTTCAAAGTGAGGGGTGCTCTCCTTCAACAAGTTTGTGCTAAAAATCTTATCAACTTCAGGCATGAAAAAAAATCAAGATGAGGAACGCACTGGCGCGTTCTCCGGAATTCCCCAGTTTGGAAGGCGAATCTTTCCAACTCCCGAGCTGGGAAGCGAATCTATCCAACTACCCGAGTTGCTATGAATTTGAAACAGCTTCTGCTTTTATAAAATCGAAAAATATATGTCTGGACACTGATTTAGTATTTTTAGAGTAGGTGTCCGGATAAAGTCTAAAGTTTCTGTGAAAAACAACAAGTTATATCACCCAAGTACCAAATCAAAGTCATACATTTCTATTCTATGCGCCAATTTCTTCATATCTAAAAATATTCTAGGTGCCATTGATTACTTCTCGTCTAACTGCGCCAAGAGCCAATGACCCCATCCCGCATTGATACGAGGTAAGCAAAAGTACGTAGAACAGCATTGGATCTTAATGGCTGATATTGTGTTGGGATGTCCGCTCTCCATTGCTCGCCTAAATATAACACTAACTGATACTAATATTCATGATATTCATACTAAATTGAAGCAAATATTTTTTCCCGAATAAACGCGAATCGTGAGTAATCAAATAAGTTGACACCAAACCAAAATACTTGTGTCCTTACAAGTGTTTCACTTTATATCTGAAGATTGCTGCTCCTCCATCGTCAGCTTTTACTGCAACTGAAATACTATCATGTTTCAAACCTTCAATCCGGAACAAAAACATGAAATTAAGATATTTGTGACTGGAAGTACGTCATTTATTAGAATCCGACAAGTTGCATAAACTGAATCTGTTTTTCAACAAACCCGATTACATGAAATAAGGGTGGAAATTGACTACCAAATTATCCTGAAACTTCAAGATAAACTCATTTAACGTTGCGTTTTTTGGGAGTTCGATTCAATACCATTGGAGCCTGGACTCAAGAATTTGCATGACCACCGCCGAGTGTCAGTCCTCTGTTCATCAAACTGTGCCCTACAATACAAGTCTGGTTCTTTCGGACTGCAGACAGAACAAGTAAAGGCCAGGAAGATCAAGACCGATTTGGACAAAAATGATAACACATTCATACATGTATGTGCTTATAGAACACCATACATTTGAGTGCTTAAGAAACATTCATACATTTATGTGCTTATGGAACATTCATACATTTATGTGCTTATGAAACATAATACATTTGAGTGCTTAAGAAACATTCATACAATTATGTGCTTGTGGAACATTCATACATTTATGTGCTTATGGAACATAAATGCATGCAGTTTGGCTTCCCTATCTATCTCCTGAGCTCAAGCATTGTGGCAAGCCAAGCTGTGATTCAGACTTAATTACACATGACTCACTTCAAGTACTTATGGGCCCGAGGAATAACATGGCACATGGCCTAAAAGTTACTGCATGGAAATCGTATATTTTAATGTATGGTATCGGAAAAAAAGCGAAAAAGATGTTTGGCGTCTATGGCCCTTACGGTATAAACGCACATGCTGTATGGGCTTCTCTCTCCACCTCCTGACCTCATGGGTTAGACAAAACAAGTTTTCTTCAACCATGTGGCAAACCAAACATTGTCTATAACTGGATGGTCAAAAACCATCCTAATTAAATTCGGTGCTTATGTACTCACGAAATATGCGTATGTTGTTTGAATTCCTTTAACTGCCACCTGAGTTAGACAACACAATTAGCACTCGTCCAGCCACTTACGTCCACAAGAAACATAGGCGCTTGCCGTTTGGATTTCGCTACCTACCTCATGAGCTGCAAGTCCTCGCCAACTTGTTCAGATGAACAGAACATTGACTCTTAACAGAGCAGTCGGTCATTAAAGGGGTACGTGCAACTTATGGACGGCTCTATAACTGAGGTGTGAGGGTAGTTCAGTCGCGTCTCCCCTCTCTAATGCTGTCGAAGAGGATTAAACGAGGGTTCGACTGTGAATTGAAAATCAAGGCACTCTGGTTTGTAATGTATTGGGACTTCATTCGAATAGAGGCATCAGTTGTTGTACACTCAATAATCAAATGGGGTGCATATTGGCCTCCCTATGATGTTCGGTCAAATAAGCTTGCAGGCATATGTTGTCGCCATCAGGTCTATTGGGCCTTTACATTTGATTCTATATAAGTACTACGTAGAATCGAAAACATTTTCACTATGGGAACTGTCCTATCTGTAATATCTCCGCCCGAATTTGCAAGATCAGTAGCCGCTCGGCAATAATTGTCAAATTATTTTAATTACTTTGTCTATCACTTGAAAATGGGAGGAAACCATTACTAATATCTTAATAACTCTCTGCATAGCCTGTGCCGTTTGGAGTTCAACTGAAACCACCCTTGTTCTATTACGTAGTTAAATACTCGGATTAGAATTATTTAAATCAACAAACCCTTTCCTTGGCTCAAAGAATCGAGCTGACTCTAGGCCATGTTGTTAGCCTGCATATTTTCTATAACCAGAATTGTCATTAATTCTTCGGGCCCACCCAACTGTTTCTGGAATGATGTTGGAAACCTCATTATTTTCATATTATCCCAGAATCCCTTTGTAGGGATTCGTTGTTTCCTCGTCTGAAAAGACGTTGTGAAGAAAGAGAGGCTGGCAAGAATCGTGCAGCACTCTCTTTAGACTCGAAAATGATTATGATAATAATAATCATGATGGGCTTTGTTCACTACCCACGAAAACGCAGACTTGCAATCGTTTTTGAAACTAAACACACTATTTTTATTATTCATTCCAAAACAGAATCGTTGTACCCATTGGGATATAACTATTTATAACATCATAAATGATTAAAATATTAAACGCTTTCAAAAAACACACTGGAATTATTCCTAAAGAGAATTGAAATGATGAATAATTTTAATTATGAACCTACCATCTAATCGAAATGAACAAATTCTTGCACATTTTTTGGACATTTCTGTAGATTGACGTTATCTACTTGAGGAATCAACTGTTGGTATTCTTTTGTTCCCATTTATTATTTTTTGGCCCCCATATTCTGAACGTCAATCCCGTTATTCGTATTTCTTTTCAGAATGTTGATTTAGAAGTCAAGAAGAAATCAATAATTAATAATTGATAAATATATGCCATGGTATTACGTTCTTTGAAATACTCCCTTTCGCGGGCGCCATACCCTCTAAATAATAATATAATATTGCTACTGAGATTAAACCGTATCAAAAATATTACGGCTCGGGAGACAAAAATATCTTTTGGGAAGAGCATACGAACAATGAATTTCTCATGACACGGATGATTTTTTTTCAGTGTCTGTTTTGTAAAAGTCACACATAAATCTAGGTTTGATCATATGGTTTATTATTAGATGTATTCCTTATAAAGAATTATAAAAACTTCAGTTTCTAGTGTGTAAAAAAATAAGTGTATTGAAGAGAATTTAATCAAATTCCAAATACTTGTTGCTTGAAAGCGGAACTTATTATATTATCGAGAGCACATAGACATATGAGAGCACCTAGACATATGAGAGCACATAGACATATGAGAGCGAATAGACATATGAGAACACATAGACATATGAGAGCACGTAGACATATGACAGCATTTAGACATATGAGAGCACACAGACATATGAGCGCACATAGACATATGAGAGCACATAGACATATGAGAGCACACAGACGTATGAGAGCCAAAGAAATATGAGAGCACATAAACATATGAGAGCACATAGACATATGAGAGCACATATACATATGAGAGCCCATAGACATATGAAAGCACATAGACATATGAGAGCCCATCGACATATGAGAGCACATATGCATATACGAGCACATAAACATATGAGAACACATAGAGATATCTAAGCAGATATGCATGTGCGAGCACATTGACAAATGAGAGCACAGTGACATATGATTGCACAAAGACATATGAGAGCCCATATACATATGCGAGCACATAGACATATGAGATCTTATAGACATATGAGAGCATATAGACATATGAGAGCAGATAGACATATGAGAGCACATAGACATATGAGAGCACATAGATATATGAGAGCACATAGATATACGAGTGTCCATAGACATATAAGAGCCTATAGACATATGAGAGCCCATAGACATATGAGAGCCCATTGACATATGAGAGCTCATAGACATATGAGAGCACATAGGCATATAAGAGCACATAGGCATATAAGAGCACACAGACATATGAGAGCACATAGACATATGAGAGCAGATAGAAATATGAGAGCACATAGACATATGAGAGCAGATATACATATGAGAGCACATAGACATATGGGAGCCCATAGACATATGAGAGCACATAGGCATATAAGAGCACATAGACATATAAGAGCACATAGACATATGAGAGCAGATAGGTATATGAGAGCACATAGACATATGGGAGCACATAGACATATAAGAGCACATAGACATATGAGAGCAGATAGACATATGAGAGCAAATTGACATATGAGAGCCCATAGACATATGAGAGCACATAGACATATGAGAGCCCATGGACATGCGGGAGCACATAGGCATATAAGAGCACATAGACATATGAGATGCCATATACATATGGGGACACATAGGCATATACGATCACATAGATATACGAGTGCCCATAGACATATGAGAGCACATAGGCATATGAGAACACATAGACATATGAGAGCACATAGACATTTGAGAGCACATAGACATATGAGAGCACACAGGCATATAAGAGCACATAGACATATAAGAGCACATAGACATATGAGAGCAGAAGGACATTTGAGAGCACATAGACATATAAGAGCCCATAAACATACGAGAGCACATAGACATATGAGAGCCCATAGACATATGGGAGCACATATGCATATACGACCACAAAGACATATGAGAGCAGATAAACATATGAGAGCACATAGACATATGAGACCCCATAAACATATGCGAGCACATAGACATATGCGAGCCCATAGACATATGAGAGCACATAGACATATAAGAGCACATATACCTATGAGAGCAATAGACATATGGGAACACATAGGCATTTAAGAGCACATAGATATACGAGTGCCCATAGACATATGAGATCACATAGGCATATGAGAGCACATAGACATATGAGAGCACATAGGCATATGAGAACACATAGATATATGAGAGCCCATAGACATATGAGAGCACATAGAAATATGCGAGCACATAGACATATGCGAGCACATAGACATATGAGAGCCCATAGACATATGGGAGCACATATGCATATAAGAGCACATAGACATATGAGAGCAGATAGACATATGTGAGCACATAGACATATGAGAGCCCATAGACATATGAGAGCCCATAGACATATGGGAGCACATATGCATACAAGAGCACATAGACATATGAGAGCACATAAGCATATAAGAGCACATAGACATATGCGAGCAAATAGACATATGGGAGCAGATAGACATTTGTGAGCACATAGACATATGAGAGCTCATAGACACATGGTAGCACATAGGCATATAAGAACACATAGATATACGTGTGCCCATAGACATATGAGAGCACATAGACATATGAGAGCACATATACATATGAGAGCAGATAGACATATGCGAGCACATAGACATATTAGAGCCCATAGACATATGAGAGCACATAGACATATGCGATCACATAGGCATATAAGAGCACATAGATATATAAGAGCACATAGACATGCGCGCAGAAATACATATGAAAGCACATAGACATATGAGAGCCCATAGACATATGAGAGCACATAGAAAAATGAGAGCACATGGGTATATAAGAGCACATAGACAAATAAGAGCACATAGACATATGAGAGCCGAGAGACATATGAGAGCCCATAGACAAGTGAGAGCCCATAGACATATGAGAGCACATAGGCATATGGGAGCACATAGGCATATGAGAACACATATACATATGAGAACACATAGACATATCCAACCGTTTATGTGGCTCGCTCATCCTCTGTATTCAAATTTCGTTTTGTGTCCGTAAATCTTATATTTTTTGTTCCCTTTTTCGCGCTAATTAGCCTTTGAATCATAAATGTCCCGCGTCACCTTGGCATCCTCGGCTCAGACAATATGCCTCATATTATATACTCGTTACCTTGGCATCCTCGGCTCAGACAATATGCCTCATATTATATACTCGTTACCTTGGCATCCTCGGCTCAGACAATATGCCTCATATTATATACTCGTTACCTTGACATCCTCGGCTCAGACAATATGCCTCATATTATATACTCGTTACCTTGGCATCCTCGGCTCAGACAATATGCCTCATATTATTTACTCGTTACCTTGGCATCCTCGGCTCAGGCAATATGCCTCATATTATATACTCGTTACCTTGGCATCCTCGGCTCAGACAATATGCCTCATATTATATACTCGTTAATTTGGCATCCTCGGCTCAGACAATATGCCTCATATTATATACTCGTTACCTTGGCATCCTCGGCTCAGACAATATGCCTCATATTATATACTCGTTAC
>SDVV010037186.1:0-10867 GCA_016164225.1 Gammarus roeselii
TGTCAATAATAAATGTTTTTTTTAAGCACTCGATAGCGTGAACATAATTTCGATTAGGCATTCAAATTACACACCAATATAACATACGTGGAGATTAGGTGCGAATGTAATACCCAACATAATTTTATTGTTTAAGTAAATGACAAATACATTTTATGTCTTTTAATAACAATAATATGTATATAACTAAACTCAACGTCTTAGAAGTGATATGTATATATGCCACCTACCGGCCGAAATATTCAGAGACGTATCCCCACCCAACATACTGTACACCTACATACTGTACAATGGGCCCCCAGCGTGGGTAGGCAGATGGGAGTCAAACATAATTTTATATCAATATCATTATCTGTCATCGCCAGCAGAATTTTGCCCCACCTCTCGTTTATTGGCACTTTTAGTATCATTCACCGATACTTACGGCCTCCCAGAAGTCATTATAAGATTTAAAATTACGTTTTAGGAGATTTTTGGGCACTTTTTCTAGTTCGTACCTCAACTCGCTCAACATTATTGGCATTGCTGGGGAAAGAGCAAAGTGATAGAGCCATTTGACTCATCTTTTGCAGTAACTTACATGAGTGTGCGCGTCATGTGGCAGCAGTGCGAATATCTGCAAAGCCTGGTACAGTGTCAGTCAGAATATCCTGCTTTTCACGAGACAATCTACTGCCGGGGTGGCAGGTAAAGTACCCTCGTTACACAAACATGATCGTGATTTGATCCCGCTTGATACAGCTTTTTGTTTCCCATTACTCGCTAAAGCTACCTCTTCATAACGATGAGCTGTTTAAGGCAAGTACACGTTATGGACGGAATCGACATTCCTGTTACTTGCAGAGTTAACCATGCATCCTATTATCAATTTACTGTTCTGACATGACATACGGACTAACCCCATCGGCCAATACGAAAGTCAATCCAACAAACGGTCCTCCTCTAAGAATACCTTCCTCTTAGTTCATCGACGAGGTGGGAAAAGAATGAAAAAAAACGTCTCGAGATGGACTAATAGGGAGATCATGCTTGAACTGAAACTGACGTGCGTTCTGCAGCCCTACTATAACATTATTACCACATAACTTTCTCCCAACACTTCCTGCTCTATTGAATCCACTACAGTTAATAGTGTCCAAACGATAATTATTGAACGGAGTTTGCATATTCGAGAATATGGTACGGGAAAACGTTGACCAGCTTATATCCGAAGATTGTCATTCTTCTTGTTTGTGTATAATTTTAGTACGTGAATGCCTGCTGGTCAACGTCTTGAAATTTCACCCACCTAATTTGCAAATAGCTCACACTTATATTGAAGACATTAAACTTACCTAGTGGCTTCAATTATTCGACTGCGTAGCAGTCATCTTTTGTGAACCGACGTACAGTAGCGAGAGATAGGTCGTTTATGGTTAGTCTGTAACCGGATAAACAAACTCGACTTTTCCCACGTGTAATTTAAATTCATGCATTCTTTATCACGGTACTATATGTGGTCAAAGTTTCTTAATGGGTAATACCAACTAAATTTCCGATGAGTTCAAGCATCGAGCGGAAAATTAACATTGAAGAGTTTACTTATCTTTTTAATCATTAACGAATTTTCTTTCGCAACTGTACCTCGCTCAATATCTGCTGGTTGGTGATGTCGCCCTAAATCGAGACATATATGCTGCTTCTTGATATGGAAAAAGCACCCATTGTAGGCAAAGTCCTGTTCCAATTAGTTGCTTTGATTGTTTCCTTCGGTCCACCTTCTGATAATTCGACCCTTACAAGATAACTCCCCTTATCTTTGCAATAAGCAGCAGCAGAGACCTCGGCTCTAGGTAGTTTGTATGAGCCAGTCAGTTCATCCCTTATTCCTCAACCGGCTAAAGTAATTCCAGAGGCCTCCCCTCCCTCAGGACCTCTGAAATTACTTTAGCCGGTTGAGGAGTTAACTTTGGTGGTAGAGTGGTAGGGAGTTGCTGGGTATGGGTGCACGGTATGGGAGAATGAGTCGTGAGGGGTGGAATGGATTTTGTTGCTGTCACGATGGTTGCTGTGTTGAGTGCTGATGCAGATAAGACTGTGGCGTTAACAGCAATCCCTGGCTGCTAGTTCGTCGTTAGAGCGTTAGACTTTAATGCGCTCCTGTAAGCATACGGAGATAATGCTTCTAGGCGGGCCATGATTTCCTTGACTATTTTTTATATCTTCTCTAATTGGCAAGACTCAGAGTCGTCTGTCTCTTCACCTAGGTATGGCCTGATAACAATCATTTCTAGTTCGTTTATACGTTGTTTTACTGCAAGGCAGTTGGAACACTTCATCTTGGTGATATCCTCACAGTCCTCCTAGCTGACCTTCTTGCTCCGGATTGATCAGCCGACTCACATCAGCTCCAGGTAGGAAAGATGATAGTTTGGAGAGGCTGCACTTATGCTACACTTCATGTATTCTGTTGAGCAGCCAATCGGGTTTTCTCGGGTGACCTCCGATTACTTTGATATCATCTGAGTGGCCAGCTAGAATCCCTTTAGCTATTTTTTGCAGTGTTTCTAGAGTTGACTTGATCTGGACTACGTCGAATAAGTTGATCAGCAGCTCCGTGAAGATGGTGAAGTCATTCATGTGCAAACGACTTTCAACGAACCACAGAACAGAACTCACGCTGATAATAGCATTCCAAGGGTTCCGCAGAGCAATCGGCACTATATTGTTGCACTTTTTTTTTTTCATGTATGCTACGGTTTGTCCTGCCTGCTAAGCCACAACTGTCCAACTGTCATATGGGTTTCCGACATCCTTCCCTTCCACTACCACGCCACTGGGCTCGTGTACCCCATTTGACACGGGTTCACTAAGGCCAGAGGTCAAAGCAGGCTTTATTTCAGGAGCGCTCACTTCTTGACCTCTCACACCACGGCGTCTAATCGAAAACTCTGTATATATGTTCGTATCAACACTAGCTTGTCATTCTTAAATTCAAAGAGCATTTTGAGGAAGAAAAAGTTCATCTTATACGTGCATCTTCTGACCAATGTTAAAGTCTCTCTATCAATCAACATCAACACTTCTTCCCTCAACTAGCTTAGCCTACAGCAACACTGTCTACGCTTGTACAGTCTCCCATTTTCATTTTATTTCCGTTAAAACTCTTTTACCCCATTTCAATCTACCACTCACCCACTCTTCCGACCATCAGGTGACCGTCTCGTTGCGTCGCACCCCCATTGAACCCTTCCAATCATCACAACAATAGGGGCCTGAAGTCTCACCTTCGCCAGTCATCTTCTCTCAATCGGCCCCTCGAAAAACATGACTGCCTTTTTCGCCTAGGCTGTTTGGGCATGCACTTATCTAACAACTTGCACCGTTGATAATGTTTTAGTTTGAGCGTAATGTGTTTGCAGTGCCAGGGCCGGCTGTTTGCCGCCTGCCTACAGTGTTTGCTGTCTTTATTCACTGTTGACTGGACTGATAAACCCGCGACACTGCCTCGCGCACCAGCAGCACACTTGGATGAGCAAAGCCGGAAACCGGCCAACCTCGGTTTGATATTGAGAATATATCCTGAACAGATCGGTGCAGATTCCTATGTGGACGAATTAGGCCTGTTTCCGCGTGCTGGAGCAGGAGGTAATAGGCTTGGAGAATGGAAGTGTGCACGTCGTTCTCCGTCATTCCGCTGCACACAATATCAGACTAGCCTCATCAGCACCACGAAAAGTTGACATGTAACCTGTAGCCACCACTAACTTCGATTACAATAATGCCCTAAGGATTGTTCAAGAAGGTACTCTCTACATACCTCCTTCAATAATATCCAATGCTTCATTCAGTTATATTAATTATAGCGTAGGTCACTAAAATTAGTTTATTATTTGACTATATTGCCTTATAAACCCTCACAACAATCTTAAAATACCTGCACAGTCACATGCATAAGTCACGACCTGATGAAAATATCCACAATGTTCTTTTGTTTGTTCGTGAAATGTTGATGATTTATTTTTTTGCCATAATTATCTTTATGGTGGAAGAAACCTTATGAATTTAGGAAAGAAAACATGAAAAGCTGGTTGTATGGCAATTTTTGCTCGGGTAAATTCATGTGACAGTGCATGATGAGTATTGCTTGTGATGGTACCATTGTGAAATATGTGGGTCGCTATCCCTGCCGCTAAATTCTTTTATAGCTAACGTCTGACCAGCCCCTTTCATCGCCGCCAACTCCCTTATCAACCTCAAGTTGTTCCGACTACCTACCTACGGTACCATTTTTTAACAGCGAACATTCATAGCGTTCCTCAGTCACACCAGCCACAGTCATATCCATTTAGGTATAATAGGGCTATTATACCTCCATGGTCATATCTGTCAGTGACATTCTGCCTAAACTCTATTTCAACCCACGTTAGAATCAGCCAAGAGTCGTACCAATTTACTGGTTACCACTTTAATGAAACTTTTCCTACCCAACCTAACCTAACCTAGGGTACGTGTTTCTAACCCGCGGGACAAAGGTACGTATTTCTAACCCGCGGGGCAAACATACGTATTTTTCTAGGGTACGTAATGCCGTTTTCTATTGTTTTTTTATTGAAGCTTCAATAAAGTGAAAACCAGTAGGTTGGTACGCCTGTTCAGGTGTAAAGACAGTGGCAGATTTGACAGCGGCAGATTTTGAAGTGGCGAAAAATGCGTGTGGGCTGTAACATCGGTTAGGTCGAGAGCATGTGTGATGAAAGATTTCTAGCGGTTATGAAAGTGTCCGGCCATGGCAGTGAGGTGAAGGGAAGTGGCGATAGTGTGCGTGTACGGAAATAATTTTAGCGCAAACGCTGGGCTCCCAAATATGTATTGGTGAGACCACAGACTATCACATACACCAGCGACAGCCCAGTCCCTGCGGCGCAGACCACAGCAGCCACACAAAGCTTTACTTGCACCAGCGAAAGCCCGCCCTGTGACGCTGACCACAGCAGCCACCACAAAGCCTTACTTGCACCGGCGAAAGCCCGTCCTGTGGCGCTGACCACAGCAGCCACCACAAAGCCTTACTTGCACCGGCGAAAGCCCGTCCCTGCGCCACTGACCACAATAGCCGCCACAAAGCCATGTCCAGCCGACCTAGATAAACAAACAAGCCGATTGCTTTAATGGTCAAAGTTTAATTGGTTCAGCCATCGGATAATAACAGTGATCATGGTTTGTGGCAGCATCGATTGCTCACTCGTAACACGAGGATAACTAGCCTATACAATAGCGGTACAAATAAAGGGGGGCGCAGCTACAGGTCGTGGGGAGCTGAGGGAATTGAATTCGTGTGCTGGAAACGCCAGTAGGAGAGTGAGCGAGGGTGGTCGATGTTGTAGGCACTGATGGGAAGGCAAGGAACGGTGGTCAGTTTTGTAGGCGCTGATAGGAGAGCAAAAAGCGGTGAGCGTTGCTGTGGGCACTGATGAAAGCGCGTTTGAAGAGATGGTCGGGCTTGAAGGTGCTGATGAGAGAGCAAGGAGCAGTGCTGGATCCCGATGGCACCGATGGGAGAGTAAGGAGCGGTGGTGGGGGCTGATGGCACCGATGGAAGACCGAAAAACGGTGGTGGGGGCTGTTGGCACCAATGGGTGAGCAAGGAACGGTGACGGGTGCTGTTGGCTCTGATGAGAGAGCGAGGAGCGGTGGTGGGGGCTGTTGGCACCGGTGGGAGAGCAAGGAGCGGTGGTGGGGGCTTTTGGCGCCGATAGGAGAGCAAAGGTTGGTGTTTGGGGCTGTTGGCACCGTTGGAAGAGAAAGGAGCGGTGGTGGGGGCTTTTGGCACCAGTGGGAGAGCAAGGAGCGGTGGTGGGGGCTGTTGGCACCGGTGGAAATGCAAGGGCCGGTAGTGGGGGCTGTTGACACCGGTGCGAGGGCGAGGAGCGATGGTGGGTGGTGTTGGTGCCGATGGGAGAGCAAAGGTTGGTATTGGGGGCTGTTGGAACCGGTGGGAGAGCAAGGAGCGGTGGTGGGGGGTCTGTTGGCAACAGTGGAAGAGCAAGGAGTGGTTGTGGGGCTGTTGGCACTGATGGGAGAGCAAGTTGCGGTTGTCGATGCTGTAAACAATGATGAAAATGATATACCGATCGTGGGCTGTTTTCTGTATTGATTGAAGGCAATTTACAAGTAATTATTCTGACCCATAGAACTAATGCAGCGCAAGTTTTGCAGCTGCAACTAGTGCTGCTATTTTCAGATCGGATTCAATGTCTATTAAAATGGGTACAAGAGCGGAGCTCATAAACTGGGTAACACATGTACGTAATATATTTCTATCACAAAGAATTTTACATGTATATCAGTTTGAGGCCGGAGGAGTATATGGCCTGGAATGCTGCAATCACTCCATTATGTAACAGCTCATGTACACTGTTACGCACATATTCAGAATCACACATGCGTACATAAGCTCTTGCCTCTTTTCAGGACCTGACAGTAGCGTAACTAAGAATCATAACCACTTAAAAATAACCGGTGGGACACGTTGGCTCTGTTTCTTATACTCTTTATCAGACGTGACCACGAGTCCCTACCAATAGACTTTTGTATGTTTTTCTTGTTACGACTCGCAACACATTCACGTCGTAATTTCTTTCTTCTTCAAATTGAGCACGACATAGTGCGTACAATAAAAGTCTGATCTATTAAACACATGGACATGATGGAACATTACATGGCAGCCTACATTTCCTACACAATGTAGGAGTTGTCGCCGTAAATGTTTCGGTCAACAGTTCTCTTTCTTTACGTATTTCCTACACAATGTAGGAGTTGTCACCGTAAATGTATCGGTCAACAGTTCTCTTTCTTTACGTATTTCCTACACAATGTAGGAGTTGTCACCGTAAATGTATCGGTCAACAGTTCTCTTTCTTTACGTATTTCCTACACAATGTTGGAGTTGTCACCGTAAATGTATCGGTCAACAGTTCTCTTTATTTACGTATTTCCTACACAATGTAGGAGTTGTCACCGTAAATGTATCGGTCAACAGTTCTCTTTCTTTACGTATTTCCTACACAATGTAGGAGTTGTCACCGTAAATGTATCGGTCAACAGTTCTCTTTCTTTACGTATTTCTACACAATGTAGGAGTTGTCACCGTAAATGTATAGGTCAAAATTTCTCTTTCTTTACGTATTTCCTACACAATGTATGAGTTGTCGCCGTTAATATATCTGTCAACAGGACCTCTTCTCTAGGTTAGCTTGGAGTTTTTATTACTTTATTTTCGTGTCGATCAAGTTGAGTGGCTATGTTTCGTCAACGTACCCACTCTTTCAGCTTAATACTTATCAATCATTCGTCGAGGTATTGATTTCCTTCATGCTCGTCGTCACAAGTTTGTTTTTCCTTTGTAACAGTATTCACCAACATTTGGTCAGATAACATCTGCGTTAGCAATATTTCGCAGACAGTCGCTTCAAGACATTCTGGACCTTTATACACTTTAATTCATTTACATTGCTTCACACCTGGAACAAGGTTCGATAAAGTTTTCTTGCCACATCTATCAGATGCACATTATTATTTCTAATATTATTATTATTATTGTTGTTACTATTATTATTATTATTAAATAATTTTTTCCATCTTCTGGCAATGGGTTTTCCATTATTGATTGACATGTGTGCTCGTTTTCGGCTACATAAACTTTGCCATGTAACGACTCTGCAGAAGCAATCCTAGTCACTGAATGACGTTCGGGAAACAATAGTCCTAATTTTTGGTCTACACTACCTGAATCTTTGTGAAATCCATTCTTTAATACACCGACAATAATAGTTCAGCATCGCCATTAGAACCGGCACGGTAAGCCAATGAGTGACCTGGCTCGTCCCCCTTCAGTGTTAACTAATTTCAAAACATTTCAGGCGTGAATTTGCTGCTTTTGTCGGAAACTATGGATGGCGGAAGGACATTGCAGCATGATACGATTGTGTCTCTAACCTCCACCGAACGGGCATTTTTGACGATATTCGTACAGATTTCGAGCGTTGAAATCCTTGCTGCCACTAGGATTACTTTATTTGCTTAAGAAACAGTTGTTGATGTTCAACTCTTGGCAGATTAGATCCCTTTTGTTACTGGTTATGAGCTCGGCAAGATAATTGTTTTTAGACGCATTGTTGGGTCCTGCTCCTCTGCTGTTTGTCTAGAGTCTCTATTTGCCAGAACATCGTGTAGCTACACTTGATCATCCTAGCAATTCCAGCGTGAACACGGGACAAAAAGGGCGAACCAGTTTCCACAAAATTTTAGAACGTTTAATGGGTCCTGATGTATAAGTGTTGCATCAATTCTTGATTTCGTCTGAAATAGAAAGGCAAAACGGAGGCTAAACAGCAACAGAGTAGTTTCCTATATCAAATTAATTGTTTGCACTTGAGGAACTGGTTCCACCAGCAAGCGACCATTGAACTAAGAAAGTGGTAATGTGAATGGAATATAATGAAATTGCTGTTCCAATGTTGATATCAATGAATTTCATGGCTTAAGGGCAGTCTGATAGTTCGAACCAAATTTTTTAGCTATCTGTATCCTCGCTTGTGATGGTTTGGTGTTCAGTCATGAAACGATCGATTCATGATGGCATTATGAGTTCATGCTAAGTTTTGAGCTCATGATAATTTATGAGTTCATGATAATTTGTGAGTTCATGATGACTTTATGACCTAGAGGTTGCTAAGTCTGTCTGCTTCTGTTGCCTCCCTCCCTGCATTGTTCCTATGATGATCGGATTGGCGGATACGCTACCTTATACTCTGAAAAAGTTTCAGCTATGCAGTGCACAAATCGTTGGAATGAATGCCTTCATTTTGGGTTTCATTCCAACATCACTGTGAAGGGATCAATTGTATTTATCGATGTATTTTGTAGTAGTAGTTTACTTCTCAACGTAGTAGGGAAGGGCTGTATGTTTGCACACACCTAAATACATACAATCTCATTACAAGGCTGTTAGAATCAAATGGATGTACAACTGGTGCAATAAATGTATGCTTGTACATACAGCTGTTACCTTCTCATGTGGGAGGAAGCGGCTGCATGTATAATACACACACACTGATTTACATCTTCGTTGCAGGGAAGCTGAAATCAAAAAGAAAAAAAGAAAACAATGAGTTTACCTGACCATCCACATGCTCTACTGTGTCAATGCCATGGCTTCTATCGCCGTCAACTGATAATTATTATACTACTGGTCGCAAAATCAAATATTCATACCATTTGATCATAGCACTGACAACTCATGAACTATCAAAGTAATAGTCATCACTTTACAACCTTCGTTCTCCTTATCCATGTTACTTTTGGTTAATATAATCTTCCTTCCTGTTTAATGAAGCGAGCTATAGAAAGTTTACCACTAATCCTTTGCGGTCTTCCCGCCGAAAGGGCTTGTGATAATCATAGGGGAACCTCGAATCATAATTACAGAGTTAATAGCTTCTTAATGGACAACCATTTAAGATACTTCCTCAACTTTCTAATTTATCATCCAAAGTTGAAGAGTTTAAATTGGTTTCTGATTATCCAATTATCATATTAATTTATTAAGAAGTCGGAGCAAGACCTACAGGGCTCTAGCAGCCCTTGTTGGGAAAGTGTTCTCTACAGAGCAGCTCCACCGGGGCTGCTCTACAACTTTGAAACAGCTTGGTAAATTACGTCTGCACATATTGAGCTGTTTCGACAGCCAATAATTTCTTCCTGAGAGTTCGCCATCTTAGTTCTAATTAACTTGCGCGATCACCCGAGGCAGCTTTATTTCAAGATCGGAGAAGGTTTCGAAGAAGGTGCTGTCAGTTGCATGTCGATTGAGGCCGGATACTTGCAAGAGCGTAATTGTTAGCCATCTACTTTGCAATTCCAATTAACGTTTCTATGTTTTGAAATGTAATTCACTGCTTATAAGATTGAAAATAATTATACACAGTATTAGGTAAAGGTCAATCAAACGTAGAGTATGTATCAGGGACTTGGGGGCGGCGTCCAACGGACTTGAGTTGCATGAGTAACTTTTCTGACAACGATGTCATTCTACATAATAGAGTGTGGTAGACCAATGGCTGCAATAGAAAATCTTTATAAATCGTAATTTTAGCAGCATCATTGGGCGCCAGCGAAACGATTTATTTTCAAGGAGTCCCGGTTTTTATTTCGACAAGTTCACACGTTAGAAATGATGTAATGGGATTATCTACAAGCCGTGTAAATGTCGTCAAATTCCGGACCACGCCGGCGCACTGAAAATAACACTTTTTTCAGTCTACTAGGTCTCGATCGCTTGTCCATCCAACTGTAACCCAAAATCTTTATGGCAGAGCTACTGTGCACTAAACTATAGTAGGCGTATTATTTTGAATATACATAGAATTGTCATAAAACCATTCTTCGATTGTGGAAATTATGTTCAAACTTGTTATTTATAGTGTATATTGAGTGGACGTGTGTTAGTGAAAATGCTTGTAATAAAGCTTGGTGCAACCCTATTGAGTACGTCTGATTAGTTTCATGTCGCTTTTAGTTACTGCAGTTGTTCACTGGGCCGGATTTAAGGAGGGGGCAGAGTGGGATTTGATTTGATTTGGGCCTCATTTCCACCAGAGCCTCAACGTGAGTCATAATAGGCTCCCCCGTAGGGCGCGGGGCAGAGTGGGAAGTGGCCCAGGTGCCTTATCAACCCCGGGGTCTCCAAACGCTCAATGTGGTATTATTATTATGTGTCGCGAGGCTGCTAACCTCCCTATCATAAAATATTGGTGAATTGTCAGGGATTCATCAGAGGCCTAGCTCACCATTGGTTGATTGTTGACAGTATTTTAATCAATATTTA
>SDVV010037187.1:0-10867 GCA_016164225.1 Gammarus roeselii
ATTGGTATCACCACATCATCATCACTCTGGGCACTGTTCGATCATTGGTATCACCACATCATCATCACTCTGGACACTGTTCGATCATTGGTATCACCTCATCATCATCACTCTGGACACTGTTCGATCATTCGTATCACCACATCATCATCACTCTGGACACTGTTCGATCATTGGTATCACCTCATCATCATCACTCTGGACACTGTTCGATCATTGGTATCACCACATCATCATCACTCTGGACACTGTTCGATCATTGGCATCACCTCATCATCATCACTCTGGACACTGTTCGATCATTGGTATCACCACATCATCACTCTGGGCACTGTTCGATCATTGGTATCACCACATCATCATCACTTCGGACACTGTTCGATCAAAGGTATCAACACACCATCATTACTCTGAAAACTGTTCGATCATTGGTATCACCACATCATCATCACTCTGGACACTGCTCGATCAATGGTATCAACACATCATCAATACTCTGGACAGTGCTCGATCATTGGTATCACCACATCATCATCACTCTGGACACACATCAATCATTGATATGACCACATTATCATCACTCTGAACACTGTTCGATCATTGGTATCACCACATCATCATCACTCTGGACACTGTTCGATCATTGGTATCATCACATACAGATACAGATACAGACACCAGGCCGCATCCCACAGAAACGGGGGTGGCCGACGGCAAGGCGCACCTCACACCCTCATACGCTCACACTCACTCAACTTAGCCCTTTTGTGCTAAAGGGTCCGGCCGGTACCCCCTCAACATACACTGTGGGTCACGAGTGCAGTCCGAGGATCCGTCGTCAGCAGCAGGGCCAGACAGTTATCACTGGTTTACCCCGCCGCGTCATGATAGCTGGGCCCCCCCACCCACTCCACTCACGCCTGTTCATTGCACGCTCTCTCGCGACCTCCACATTCATGTCTTTCCTTCCCAACGCCTGCTTCAGACCATCCATCCACCCAAACTCAAGTCTACCTCTAGGCCTGCGACCACTCGCCTCCGCATTCATCACCCTTTTCACCAATCTCCCTTAATCCCTCCTCTCTATGGGCCCGAACCATCTCAGTACACGCAAATCCACTCCGTTCGCCAACTTCTTCACCATCCCTGTTCTGATTCGAACCACGTCGTTGGTGATCCGGTCTCTCAGCCTTACTCCAGCCATGCTCCTCAAACACTTCATCTCGAAAACATCCAACCTTCTTATCTCCTCTGCTCTCACCCCCCAAGGCTCAGCTTCGTAGAGTACAGTTGGGAAAACAACACCCTCATGCTGCCCTCTCTTTGCTTCCATCCCCAACGTCCTACAGCTCATTACACCACATCATCAATAAAAACCAAGTTGGTTACAAAACAGCTCTGCAATTAATTTCCAGAAATGTATAACAAACTATTGATATCATCTCCAACATTCTGCGGAATCAATCTTCTAGAGAAGTTATGTCAGAGGAGTTCTGTTTGCCCAGCGTCACTCATGTTCGAGGGTTTCTGTTTACTCTGCGTCCCCTCTGCCAGAGGGGTTCTGTTTGCTCTGCGTCCCCCGTTTTCGAGAGGTTCTGTTTGATCAACGTCCCCTTTGTCAGAAGGGTTCTGTTAGCTCAGCGTCCCCTTTGTTCGTGGGGTTCTGTTTGCTCAGCTTCCCCTCTGTCAGAGGGTTTTTGTTTGTTCACCGTTCCACTTGTCAGAGGGGTTTTGTTTGCCCAGCGCCTCTTTGTCAGAGGGATTCTGTTTGCCCAGCTTCCCCCTTGTCAGAGGGGTTCTGTTTGCTCAGCATCCCCCTTGTCAGAGGGGTCCTCTTTCCCCAGCGTCGCCCTTGTCAGAGGGTTTCTGTTTGCTCAGAGTCGCTCTTGTCAGAGGGTTTCTGTTTGCTCAGCGTCCCCTTTGTTAGAGGGGTTCTGTTTGCCCAGTGTCCCCCTTGGCAGAGGGGTTCTATTTGCTCAGTGTCCTCTTTGTCAGAGGGTTTTATTTGCTCAGCGCCCTTCTTGTCAGAGGGGCTCCATTTGTTCAGCGTCCCCAGGTCAGAGGGGTTTTGTTTGCTCAGCGTCCCCCTAGCCAAAGTGGTTTTGTTTGATCAGTGTCTCCCTATTGCAGGGGGAACCGCTCTTCATGCGGCAACTGGAGTGTAGGAATTATCCTGCCAGCCTTTAATGTTCAAAAATTTTAGCCGGCTTACGAAACACGAAGCCAGCAATCTGTGGGTCGCAATAATTACAGACAGGGAATTATTTAAGATTTCGTCGAGGGTCAGCGATGGCATCTTGGTTAGTGCAGATTAGATGGGAGTACCTTTATGTTTATCTCGGGCAAAGTTTTTCGTTCCGATGGAGAATTGAGAGTGTATATGTATCAGATTAAGATCGTGATTGCCGGGATATATTCAGAACTGATCATGTAAACAATGAAAGTCTTAGACACTGTTAGATAGCCGACTCTTGTAAAGGCCCACTAATTGCTGTGCCTTCAATCACGAAAGAAAGCAAAGCCCTCGATAAAAAAGAGACATCCACATGACGACGCAGCTAAAAATGAATTCAACATTAGCTGACGAGATCTAAAGTCGGTCCTGAAACGTAAGAAGATAGATTATGAAAATAAAATTGCCGTCAATGCCAAAACTAATCCGAAACCCTTTTTTAATTATTTTTCGAGCAAATAAAATCAAGATCTGTAATAGGTCCTCTCGAGAACGATGTTCGTGAGCTAGAAACGGACGACACTAAAATTAGTGTTCAACTTAATGAATACTTTTGTTCTGTATTTACGATAGAAAATCAGGATATTCCTAATCCTGAGGATATCATAACGGCAGAACAAATTGAAGCTCTCAGCACAGTTAACTTTTCCCCCATCAAAGTTATTAAATATATCGATAAATTGAAAGTTACCAAATCTCCAGGTTCAGACCAAATTCATCCCAGAAATTTAAAAGAGACTAGAAATGAAATCGTCGAACATTTATCAAATATTTTTACCCAATCTCTCACAAATGGCAACTGCCCCTCCAAATGAAAAATAGGCCAAATGTTACCCCAATTTTTAGGAAAAGGGACAAAAAGTGTCCCAGCAACTGCCGTCCAATTAGTCTTACCTCAGTCATTGTCAAGTTGATGGAAAGTTTGATAACGGATAAAATTACAGAATTCTTAGAATCAAACATATTGATTGACTACTCCCAGCATGCTCTAGAAACAACCGTTCTTCTCTTACGAATTTGCTACTCTTTTTCAGACATATAATCGAAATTCACGACACAAAACCTACAATCGATTGCATTTAACTTGACTTTCAAAAGGCCTTTGATAAAGTCCCCCAATAGCACCTAATTAGTAAATGGCACAGCATCGGTATTCGTGGCAAGCTTAACAACTGGATAAAATGCTGGCTAACAGACAGACAGCAGCAAGTTGTACTTAACGGATCTTTCTCCTCCTGGGGTAATGTTACAAGCGGCGTGCCTCAAGGATCCGTGATAAGGCCAGTTCTCTTTAAAATATCAATTAACGCTCTCAATAACAACGTACATCATCTCAAACATTAGCAAGTTTGCCGACGATACCATGAGCGGAGGGAAAGTGCAAACAGTACTAGAGTGTCAGCAGATCTAATTAGACTTGAACAAAATTGTTGATTGGTCAGAAAAGTTGCATATGAAATTTAATGTAGACAAATGCAAAGTTATGCACATAGGTCATAACCTCAAACACGAATATTCAATGTCCGGAAAGAAAATCGTTCCCGTCACCGAAGAGACAAATTTAGTTGTCATCATTAGTAATGACTTAAAAAGCAGCAAACAATGTAACGATGCTGCCAAGAAAGACAAAATGCTAGGTATACTCAAGTTATTTAGTGCATTTTTTAGAGCGCATCTCTAGTATGCCGTTGAATTCTGGTCTCCATTCCTTAGAAAAATATGTAATTAAACTTGAGAAGGTTCAACGAAGAGCTACCAAACTCCTTCCCTCGCTGCGGAATAAATCGTACGAAGACAGGCTACGTGAACACAGTCTTTATTCGCTAGAGAAACGTCGAATCAGAGGCGACATGATCGAAGTGTGGAAGATTATGAAGAATAAGAAAAACGTCGACTAAGCGAGCCTTTTCACTCTCGATACCAATGGAGTGACCAGGAACAATGGATAGAAAATCGTTGGGGAAAAAATGCTCACTCGACATCACGCGCAATTTCTTCACGTATAGAGTTGTCGAAGAATGGAACAAACTTCCAGCGGAAGTTTTGAACAGCAATACAATCGAAACGTTCGAGTCGCGGCTTGATAAGTTATACATAAATCGACGATAAATAGCTAAACCGTTCCCTTTCCTTTTTTATAGAAAACAGAAATGGCACACAAAGCTCTCTTTGACATTCTACTTCAGAACTAATCCTCTTGCTATCAAAAGGCAACCTAGTTTGGGACAATGAACCTGTTGTTGTCTTCCTATACTTGTAAACACTTGTAAACTGAATGTCGACGTGTCTCGACTTGTGCAGACCACGATCAACATGCCTATAATGCGTCATCTGACGGCAGGAGTGTTTCTTTACACAGCTGGCTCCTATTCATGGTTTACATTTTGAGAATGCGGACGTCGAAATTCGTATTACCGTAAGATAAAATATTCTCCAGAGTAGTAATCCGGGAATTTTCTTCAAAGTCTTCGTAGTTCAATGAATGGTAAATCTTCTTATGAGTCGCAGGAACTAGTATGAAGTCTGGATGGTCTTGAGATGCATCGTAAAAAAGTCGCACAACGCGATTGCTGTTCATTACGACAAGAATCATCTTTTTTTTTTCTCGAACTAGAAAAAAACCATGGTTGAGAGCAATGACACTGTCTGCTATCTGGATAAATGTAACGTGTTGAGAGCTTTCCAGAGTGGATGATATACGCTACGGCATATTTATTACTCAATACAACAAACATGAAAGAACATCAAATATTATGTGAAACGATTCGATTGAACGCATAAAACGAGTTAATGATAGAAAATTCGAATATTAGCCGAGTTCCAATCCTGACACGGCATTATTGCTAAACAAATAACCTTCAGTAAACAATGGTATTTGTTGAGCGTACGCTAGGAGTGTCTCGAAAATTCGTCGCATGAATACTTCCAACACGATATTCTTGAACTACATTGAATTAATCAAGCCACTGTTTTTGAGTGCTAAGAAGCATTAAAATAGCTACCATTGACTTGACACTTCGTCCATACCCCCTCATGAGCCTGGTCACACATACTGTGTATATCTAGGGTAGCCTCTCGCCACTGAAGCGCCATAAATCTCGGAAGCCCTCCACCGCTGCTTCCCTCCTCCAATGAAACCTCCCACACAGACTCTCCACTAAAGCATCATTTTTTGACCACTAAACCTTTTTTTTTGCACTGAAGACCCAAAACTTCTGCCCACCACCACTGAAGCCTACCGAACTGCCGCCTTCTTACATTGAAGCCCCAGAACTGTTGCCCTCCACCACTAAAGCCCCAGAACAGCTGCCCTCCACCACTGAAGCACCTAAACTGTTGCCCTCCACCACTGAAGCCCCCAGAACTGCTGCCCTCCACCACTGAAACCCCAGAACTACTGCCATCCACCACTGAAACCCACAGAACTGCTGCCCTTCACCACTGAAGCCCCCAGAACTACTGCCCTCCACCACCGAAGCCCCCAGAACTGCTGCCCTCCACCACTGAAGCCCCAGAACTGCTGCCCTCCACCACTGAAGCCCTCCGCTGATCCTGACAGTTTCAGAAGGGAGTTGCTCGCCCTTTTGCTCGCCTTAAAAGCTTAGAAAGGACTGACAATGCAATTCCCGTGCTATCTTTTCTTTGATTGTGTTTGAGCGGGCGAGAAACGAAGCAAAATGAATACTTGGAGGGACTTATTATTTCCATATTGCATGTGGGAGTAAGTCTTCGCCCATTAGATAAGTTTTAATCATAGTAAACCATTTGTGTATCACGAGACACTTTTCTCTCTTGACGTCTCTTTGACATTATCTTCGCACAAAGAGAAATATTGGTAATTGAAGATTCATTTGTACTGTTGCCGAATGCTCACCTCAGTCCGTTGTGACCCTCTGACTTTGCATTATTTTGGCCCTGAAAGTAATTCTCTTTGTTTACAAGGCAAAACGATAAATGCTTAGCACAACACTACTGACTTCATTCCACACATTCCACTAAGCCCAACACTTTTTTCTGATTTGTTTATGCCCCGAAATCAAATAAAAAATGAAGTTCATTTGAACTAATTCCATATCCCCGTACAGCAAGTAATTTAACGTCGCTTGACGACTGGGAATTTCTTCGCCCACCGTCATTTTATTAACCATCGAGTGCCTGAATAAAGATTGTTATTACTATCATTATTATTTTATAGACATGCCCGGCCGGGATGAAATAAGCCTTAATGGTTGAGGCTCGTTAACTCCCATAGACTCACATACAACATGACTACCTCCGTTACCCAAAGTATTAGGCGGGTATCCATCCGAATGCTGCTTACAATTTTATAATTTCTCATAGCAATATGAGCAATAACATCTAATGAGGTAATCCAGGTCGATACTATGCCATCTGATGGGACACTACTTCGCAGAGCAATAGCAACACCATCTAATGAGGTAATCCAGGTCGACATTGTGCCCTCTGATGGGCAATACTCCGCAGAGCAATAGCAACAACATCTAATGAGGTTATCCAGGCCGACATTATGCCCTCTGATGGAGCAATACTTCGCAGAGCAACAGCAACAACAATTGAATGAGGTAATCCAGGCCGACATCATGCCCTCTGATGGGATAATACTAAAATTTGTTCTGGTAAACAGCAATGCATGAATAACAGTAGGAGGAGAAGACTTTCACCTTGACATAATGGACAATATGATTTCCTCATCCCATGAGGGTATCTTGATGGGGGACTTCAACCTACCTGATTTCAATTGGACAACACTGGAACAGTACGTGGAAGAACCAACCAGAGGGCCTAACTTCTTAAGCCTTGTTCTATCGACGGAAAAACAACTAGTAGAACTGTAAGCGGTGAAAGAAAAAATAGAGGATCACCATACTAACGAATTCCAACTCACACAAACCAAATTATGCGAGAATCAGTAAGATATAACAACAATTTCCACAGAGTCAATTTCGATAGCATGAAGGACGAAACCTCTACATAGACTTTGGGTACCAGTTCGATGGCACCCGGCTGCTTAGAGATAGGGTGATGCAAGCAAGCGATACATCTCGGAGAGAAAAATACCAATTAACAATCCCTCCTGGCTGAGTAATGAAGTTCAAGAAGCAATAGCTTGCCGTCAAACATTGTACCAAGTTCACAGAACTAATCCAACACCAGAATCAGAACAAGCGCATGAGCGGGCTGAAAGAAGAGTGAACAGAGTGGTCAGAAACGTCAAAAGAAACAATGAAAAAATGTTGTTAAATCGGCAAAGAGAAATCCAAAAGGATTCTATGCATTTTCGATCGATAGACGTGTTGTTCGTGACAGCATTGACCCCCTACGAAGGTTATTTGAAATCATCCAATGCTAACATGAACCTCAACGGATACTTTGTAACCTTCTTCACAGATGGGAATATTAATATCATTCCCGAAGTCGAACTGCCTGGAGAAGAACAACTGTTCGAAAATATTAACTTTCGCGTTGGTGAAGTAGAGAAACTACTGAACAAACAAAATATTTACAAATCTACATGACTAGATGACTTGCATCCGAAAATATTTCGGAACCTTTCAGAAATCGTAATTGGTCCACTGACAGTGATCTATAACAGGTCTATGACTACTGGAATTATTCCAGGAGATTGGAAAACCGCAAACATCATAGCCATATTCAAGAAGTGTAGTAGGCAAGAGCCAGGAAACCATAGACCAATTAGTCTCCCATCTGTGGTCGTCAAAACCTTGTAAAGATTTAGATCAAGTATAGCATGTCACCTTAAGAGAAATCTCCTCATCAAGGAAACCCAACATGGCTTCAGAAGCAAACTTAACTGCCTATCCCACTTCTTAGCTTTTCGATATGGTCACCGACATATACGATGAAACCAATGGTGTCAACCTTATTTATCTCGACTTTCAAAATCCTTTTGTTAAGGTCCCACATATACGCTTTCTTAGAAAAGATGAAGAGCTCATAACTGGAAACGTGGCTCACGAGCCGCAAGCAACCGGTCTGTATCGGCCAAGGAAAAAGTCAGTGGGCTCGGTAACATCAGGATTACCACAGGGCAGTGTTTTTGTGTCTCTTCTCTTTATAATCAATATCAACGATCTTGACACCGACATCGTTAGCAAGTTATCAATATTTGCTGACGACACTAAACTCTGCCACAAAGCGGACTGTGAGCATGATCCATAACTATCAAAAGAGCTCTAAAAAACTAGTTGACTGGTCTGTTATGTGGCAAATGAACTATAATATTGAAACATGCATCGTTGTGCACATCGGATCACAAAATCGAAATTATGCTTTTGATATGGCAGACCAGCATATGACTGAAGTAAAACGACAACGAGAGTTTGGAATATTAATCACCAGAGGTCTCAAATGTAAAAACCAAGTGGAAGCTAGCTACAAAAAAGGCAATTGAGTCCTTGGCTTTATATCCAGAAACTTCCACTACATCTAAACGGACATCGTGCTTGCGCTGCATACTTCAATCGTCAGGCCTCAAATGGAGTTGGCAGTATATTTTCGTCCCCTCACCTAAGAGGGGATATTAACAAAATGGAACTGGTTCAGAACCAAGCAACAAAAAATATTCAGGAACCAAGAAATGTGACGTATCCGCAAAGACTCGACGAACGGAAAATGATATTACCTGAAAGTGATATCAGTTCAAATAACTTAGCTGTCAGTTAATATGATATTACCTGAAAGTGATATCAGTTCAAATAACTTAGCTGTCAGTTAATATGATATTACCTGAAAGTGATATCAGTTCAAATAACTTAGATGTCAGTTAATATGATATTACCTGAAAGTGATATCAGTTCAAATAACTTAGCTGTCAGTTAATAGAACCCTTCAAGTACCTAAACGGATTTACTAGAGCTAGCATGGACAAAACCTGCTGCTAAAACCATTCAGAACATCAGTGGCCGTAAAACTTCTTTCCATTCATTCATGCAAGATACCAACAATTTGAAACCGTTTCCCACATGATGTGGTTAATAGTGATAATGTAGACACATTTCAAAATCGCCTCGACAAACACGGGGAGACTAATCCACCCCTTATTAATAAAATGTGTCGCAAGGACTATTGCCGACATGGGGCAACAACCTCCGTTGGTGCCTTCATCATCCCGCAGCCCATGGACGATGGGCACCTCATCTAGTGAGAGCTAGCTCTAAAGCAAATTTAATTTTTGAATACTGCTAGAATGGACTCTTCAGCCCGTCTCAGGCATACTACTACTATACTACTACTATATGTGTCATCAGGACATATAACATTTTCATAGTGTACTGTGATATAGTTCGCATGATATCTCTTCTGCTCGTGACATGTTCCTGAAAGGTTAGTACATAGGTTCAGCTGGGAAAGCAAGACGTATGCTACTGATCATTCACGGTTAAATTCATTTGTTTACTCAATGTGATGAACGCTATTCATGAGCTAGGCTGTATTAGTGAGATTTACCCTACCGTTGAAATACGGTGATGCCCTCATGTTATTACTAAACCTAGTTTGATGGTCTAAACTGATCATCACTCGCTGATCATCACACGCTGATCATCACACGCTGATCATCACATGCTGATCATCACACGCTGAGCATCACACGCTGATCATCACACGCTGACCATCACACGCTGATCATCACACGCTGATCATCACACGTTGATCATCACACGCTGATCATCACACGCTGATCATCACACGCTGATCATCACACGCTAATCATCACACGCTGATCATCACATGCTGGTCATCACACGATGATCATTACACGCTGATCATCACACGCTGATCATCACACGCTGATCATCACACGCTGATCATCACACGCTAATCATCACACGCTGATCATCACACGCTGATCATCACACGCTGGTCATCACACGCTGACCGTCACACATATTCTTGCTTATTTTGATCCTACATTTACTGTGTTTGTGTAACAAATGATTCACTACCGTTAGTGTATAAATAAAATATTTTTATTGTTCCATTTACTCAGTTCCACAATGTATTGAACTCTGTGGATCTACTTTATCCAATTTGATGGTCTTAGCATATCATTAAACGCCTTCTAGGTTTGTTGTGCATATTTAGGAATTGTTTTATTGCGCCTCAAAAATACCAAACGTTCAGTGTTGAACGAAACTTTGTGATTGTTTGTTTTATTGTTGTATTAGTGGCCCTCGGACTCACATAGACAGACCCGTACCGTCACATTGTTAGCGACCCAATGCATCTAGATGTAAATGTGAATTAAAAGATCTACCAATTGGTACACAACATTTTTTCATGTCTGATGCAACACCTTATTTATCAGGATAGTTTTCCTATTCATTGATTACTCTGAATTGACTTTGATAGCTCTTTCCTCGTTCCATGTTTCGGTGAGCCTCGCGTCCTTGTGTCCAGCAGGGAGGTGAGATGCGTCCCTACCGTCCAGGCCTCGTCCCAATCATTCAGTAACAACTTGTGATGAACTCCTTAAGGCTACTAAATTTTGACGGATTTGATAGTCTCAGCTGGGCATTATACGTAATTTCAGATAAATTGTGTTTATTTTTGCGACATTTATTGTAAATGAAGAATATATATATATATATATAA
>SDVV010037188.1:0-10867 GCA_016164225.1 Gammarus roeselii
CGCTTTCCCCCCCCCCCCCCCCTGCCAGCTTATGAAGCCGTCTGCTGTCCTAACGGGACCAGCAGATGCAGGGAATATGGTATCCAGAAAATCGACACCGCCTAAGAGGAGGGCTTGCTCAACTCGATTCGGCGGTGAAGACTTGTAGGGAATCAGGGGGATAACTCCAATCCCCTGAGAACTGTTGGGTCACTTCAGGTAGGAACTTCTGGGTGTGGTCCATGTTCAGCAGATCACGCTGTGTATAGATGCACAAAATACCAGACCACCGAGGCAAGGAAAGCTCGAGTATTTGAGCTGCGTCTTTGCTACAAGTGCTTCAATGTGGGCCACAGAGCAACGGATTGCTCTAAAAAGGACCCATTCTGCAAAAAATATGTGAAAAGACTGGTCACCATGGTGCTCTATGTAATGAAAGAGGTAAGTATCCACAGTCAGATGATAAGTCTCCAGGTGATCAGGAAGGTATTGTTGCTGTGGCTACTGGTCCTGCAGCAAATGGTCCTGCTAGTGTAGCTACTGTAAATGCACTGGCAGCAGAATGTGGGAAGGCTACTGCCCTACCCACAGCAATGGTAAGTTTGAGAACCAAAGATAAAACAAAGCTTGTGCGAGCTTTGTTTGATCAGAGCGTGCAGAGATTCTTCATTAAAAGAGAATACTGAGCAATGATGACACATCATGTCGTCATACCACCCTGACCATTGATGGTTTCAATAGTAAAGGTACTGAAACTGAGTATGACATCACCACTGTCACAATTGATATGTCAACACATGAGAGCATATCCATGGATGTGATAGTGGTTGACACTCTAGCTGAAAGACTCCACATGAATGGAGTAAATGAGCTTGCTCGTAGGTTAACAGCCAAAGAACGTAACCTGGCTGATTGTTTTGATAATGCAGTCCACTACCCTGTAGACCAATAGTATAGCTTCATTATTCCTAAAGAACAGGATGAAGGGGTTACAATAATATTATCAGAGCTTTGAAACATGTTGTCTGGGCCCATAACAAACAGAGAGTTGGCATCCCCCCAGCTAAGTGTAATCACTGCACTCAAGGTTGCAGTCAACATTGAAGTCATTCACATGTAGTCAGACAGTCAAGTTGCCTTGGGTTGGATCCAATCAGCAAGCCCCTAAGAGGCTTACATGCGAAACCGGAAGCCAGACATAAAGAAAACTCGTCCTTATGCCAACTGGCACTATGTTCCCACTAATCAAAATCCTGCAGACCTGATAACTCGAGGAGTAAGCTCGAGGAAACTAAAGGCAACTCGCCTGTGGTGGCATGGACCCAAGAACATAGTGGAACTCCAGGAGTGGAAAAACTTTCCAACCCAAATGGACACTGTAACACTAATTAAAGCTGAAAAGATCCCACCCCCCGAGCTTCTCCCACTCGCAGTTGCAAACAAATGTTGCACCTTTAAGAAGTTGATCAACACTCTGGGGTGGGTAAAGAAATTTATAGAGTGCTCTAAGGTCTATGTAAAGGGATAATGGAAAGAAAATAATTCCTTACATAATGATCCTTCGTACCGGAATGAACCTGTGACATATGGGTGGTCACGTAGGAAGCGTGAAATTAAAAACACGCGGTGGGACAGTTAGTCGACCGGTAGTATTACTCTACCAATTAGAAGTCCAAGCGAGAGAATCTTCGGATGTTTCTCCCGAGTTGCCAGAACCAAACCAGGCACCCCTGCCCGATGCGGACGACTGGCAAGGGTACAAAATTTGCAGGGTCACTCGTGACAAGGGAGACAGCTCAAACACAACAGCTGTGCGTAAGTCAGTCACTGCCAAACCCAAAAAGCAGAGGCTCTAGTTGCAAGAAAGCGAATTGTCACTCAACTACAATAGATGACAATGCGATTTTATCTTTGGCGGGAGTGTGTGGAGAATATACCCCACATGCCTCGCAAGTAAAAGAAAGTAGTGTATATATATTCCGTGAAAAATATTGTTTTCAGCGTGAGTGAGCGTTTCTAGAGTTGAGATGGGGAAGAGATTGCAGTGTCTTCCTGAACTAACCTCCTTCCCCTTCCGAACTGCTATGGAAATTTCCTCTACTCGCTGTTTTCATATGAAATTCGACATAGACCTGGGGGAATTACATATATATATTTGTTACTCGTTTTTTTATTATTCTAAAGTGATACGTACCAGCATTTACCATCACTCCCCATGATATACGTAAGTCGAACCACACCAAGGGGAGAACTCCTGCTCAACTTTGTGATGCGGTCAAGATTCAACGGGTATCATTCATTGATGACGTCAACGAATATCTTCCTACGGGGGAATCTTGCAGACACGATGGCATTTTTCTTTTTTTACTTCTCTACCGTCCCTGTTGGAGAGGAATGAAAGGAAAAAAATGGGAGAGGTAGTCAAAATTGCGAACAAGGGAGAGTGAAGTCTGCCGGTGACTCACCCCCACACTCTAAAATACGACGTAGATTCAACAGAGATGTACGGGGGAAGTTTGCCGTCGACCCAGAGAAGCTTACGGATGAGCCGCAACGGCTTCTCACCCCACACCCCATGATATGCGAAAATCAAACCAGCACCATGAAGAGAGCTTGCTCAACTCTACGGTACGACGTAGATTAGACAGATATCATCAGTTGTTAGGCAATGCGTATTATCCTACGGAGAGACATTGCCGACCCAATGGTATTTGATCTTTACTTATCTACCATCTCTTTCGGGAGAGAAAAGAAAAGAGATAAATGGGGATAGGAGAAAAACAAACATCCATCTGCAAAATCAGTGAATACTTTCCTATGGAAGGACCAAATTGTAATACCAGTGACGGTTGCATCTCGTGAGGATGTCCCTCTAGCATCTCAATTGAAATATAAAGCCCCTCAGGCACCTCAGTTGAAATATATATAAATCTTAGAGATGTTCTTACGGCATCTCATTTTAAACTGATAAAATAGTGGACTTAATGCACCTGCCCCTCCGGCATCTCACCTTTGAACTGACCCATCTGTACATTCTGAATGAACTAACCGTCTTCTTTCTCTCCTGTAGTACAGATCCGGGAGTGACCCGATTGCAGCATGGTGCAGAGAGATGCTCACCTACTAACTTATTCCTTACAGATGTTCGAGCAAATGTCTCAAGCTGCTTTCACTTTGGAGCACGCACCGGTTACCTAGTAAAATATTATTTGTTAAATGACCCTCTGGCATCTCCCCTGAAATATGAAATATTCTTGGAGATGTCCTTCTGGCATTTAAACTGAAGCATTCATATTAAAATTATCGATAGCACCCAGTGCAAACTAATCCCTGGAAATGCCCCTCAGACATCTCACCATGAAATTTATTCCCATGTACAATGTGGATAACTAACCGCCTTCTCTTCTGTAGCACATATTCGGGTGGTACCTGGTGCAGCAACGTCATACACACGTGTTCAGAGACTTACTCTACTGAACACTAGAGAGAACCACTCTCAGGAAACTGGGTGTGGTGCTCTCCTACAATTGCACTTATCAAAATTACACGACATTTTCGAAAATTCAGACCTAAACTCTAGATTAGCCAAGGGCTGGTCTATCCCTAGGAGATGTCACTCCGACGTCTCACCTTGAAGTGCGACAACCCTCAAGGAACCGCTTGCGTACAGAAGACTTAATCTTCTGAGCACATGGGGGAGGACCACTACCCGGGCAACTGAGTGTGCTGCTCTCCTAAAGGTGCACATAGATGTCAAAATTTAAATACCCATATGCTCCTGTGGAAGTAGACTCAATACCTAGTTAGAGTCCGTCTGACCCAACCTCTGGACAAGCCGACAGGCATGCGCTCGAGGAAAAGTGTGAGTCCGTTGAACGTTTATGCGTGGCCGTCTCTGCTCACCGTCTGAGATGCGACCGCCTGGAACCTAATAACTGCTCCTCGCTTCTTGTTTGCCCGATCCTGAGCTGTCGTTCTGACACTCGACTCTTTTTCTTCGGGGCGGAAATGCCCTGGGTAGTAGTGGGGTAGTTGTAGTGGGTAGTGGTGACAGTAGTGCTGGTCCTTCTCCTTTCTGTCCATACAACCTTCCTTTTTCTATATGTGTGCGTGAATTTTTGAAGCCTCGTTTACTACCCCCCACTCTTCTTTCACTTCTTTCAAAGGAAACACTCGACATGAACACTCGTGCTCGTTTTTTTTCCTTACTCCAATCTGATATAATCAGATCTAATCTAATCTAATCTAATCTAATCTTTGCTTGAGTTTCTCAGTTATATCTTGTTCTCCCCGGTCATCTCTGGTTCGCATTCGTCATCTTCTGTTCTCCCAGTTGTGTCTTGTTCTCCCCGATGATCTAGGATAAGTTGCAACGGCCAGCTATCATGAAGTTAACCGATGAAATTAATTGAATTCATAGTTTTGTTTTCAAAGATCATCTGCGGTCAACAGCATCGATAGTCTTGAAAATGGTTGGTTCAGTAACGCATATCCTTAGTTGCAAGAAGCTGTGTGGAGAATGTTGTTACGAACGAATTGATATTGATATCTAAGGTAGCAAAATGTTGTAGCTCTTTAAGCGTATTGCGGCATCTCGCGTGTCTGGCAACAACATTATTATTCCTGACGTAACTAATTTAGTGTACCAAATTGATTTGCCAAAACTTTTTTTTTCCGCTGTGGGATTTGCACTATAGTTTGAAAGGGGTGGCACTATAGAGAAGAACAAATCTACAAGGGCAAACCACATGTAAACATCATCCATTTGAAATGCATTTTCCCGACATAACAGACATTATTTACCTGTCGGATATAGTTCATCAGTGAAGTTATTAAAAGAGTTACCTCAGATCAGCGTAGAAGCGCAGAGCAGGTCACAGTCGACGGTGGAACATTCTTGAGTCCATCCCCACGTAATGGAACAGATTCCCTGACGCTGATCTCTACTGGCTTTTGTTAGAAAATCCTACATTGGTCAATACTAATCAGTGCAGAGCTGTGAGCAACTTTTCCATTTCAGATGGTCCGTGTTCCGGATGCAGGAAAGTTGACGTCAAGCAGCGCGTGCGCACGCTGCCCGTGTTGATGTGGACGCACAAATATCTGTAAAGAGGGTGTATCTTTAACGCACCAATTCGTTGATAGGGTGGCCACATTATTATCGCAAATCAGCGCTGAAATTCAAGAAGGGAAGTTCATGTCGTCTCAGTGGTCCCAATAGACGAAGTTGTTGGCAAAAGTTCCTGCTCAATTGCAGGACCTGGCAGAAGAGGAAGCGGGACAAATCGTCTACTCGTCACTTATGGCCCTACTCACTATGTTCCCTGAAGGATAATCAGTAACGTTATGAGATAGATCAAGTGAAATTCATCATTGTGTCTGATTTTAAAAAATGCAGTTTTGTATAATGGCATGCAAGACATAAACTTGGTCACATGTAAATGTTTCTTGTCATTTATCGATTGGATCTTTGCAGCCAGGATTTCATGCGACCAAAAAAGACGGATGATGATTGGTGGATTGCTTCGTCTTGATTGATGTGTTCAGCCAATTTCTCCATCAATGTTCAAACTCTTATCGATGAGCAGGTCATTAGTGATAGTAAGAGGGAATACGACACAAATTTTGTTAACGATTTTTATATGGAAATGCCATGAACCAATGCTTTTATAAAATTATTGAAGATTTATTTGGAATGCCAGGAAATTGGTGGCACCTATTTCTGTTTGAATGCATAGGATGTGGATTATTTGAAGTGGATTTAACTAGGGCACGTAGCCGACACTTTAGTAGAAGCGAGAATCTGTAAAATCTCTATATCATTTGCTACCATTCATTTCTTGCCTGATGTCCCCCGTCCTTGTCTTCCATCACCGTTATTAGCTATCGATCCAAGTAAAAATAAAAAGGACCAAAATTTCTTCAATACAGAGATTTATATTTGTTGTTCACTATTGTTTGAGCTATCCTCTAGAAGCTGGGAATAATTCCCCCAACTTCAGCCTGCTACCGAATTCGTGTTACGTTCATTATTGGTGTCGTGAAAAATCTATGAAGGAGTCTCGGGTAAACCCAGTTCCCTGCAACTTATATTCCTGACACTGCCAATATATTGAAGAAATCTACTTGTTTCACGGAGCAGAATTTGCGGCAGTCATATGCCATGCATATCTTATGGTAAAGAGTGTGGCAGACAATAAAAGATGGCAGACCGCAGAAGATAGACTACGGACGAGTGGCAGACACTTGTACTGGTTGTCGTGAAAAAATGCGATTCTGTAGGTAACGAGTCGAATAAAAAAAATTCTGAGATATTTTAAGCAATGCTGGTATCATTGGTTGTTTCGGCAATTGCGGAGCAAATCGAAAGCTCTTGTATCATCATGCAGATGGTAGTCTCAATACGGTACAGTATTTTATTAAATGTTATACAATGTGGTAGGACCAAGAATTTTGAGAAGTGTTAGCCAAATGAATGATCATTTTAGAACCCCTCATCTGATGAGACAGCAGATATCGATATCCTTTCTATATGCAAATAGGCCGACTGGAGGGTTGATTTTCTCAGCTTGGAGTCTATCTTTTCAAGAACGCGATGTGCTGTAAATCAGTAGAACTACAACTACAACATACAATAATATTCACCCCCTCCGGAACAGGTGAATGTTATTTTAACTGATTACTAAACTGATTATCAGGATAAATGATGTTGAATTTAGCTGGAGGGTACTTTTCTTCGTAAATTTTGTATACATATTAAACAAAGTGCTTTTATTAGCGTTAGATCTCAGATTTTTCAATATCACGTCGACTCGAATGGAATTTGTGTTTATTCGAGAGGAATGATAATGAGGACATGCCTGTTATCGTAAATACGAAAGAAAAGGAAAATATAACGCTTGCTAATCAAGTTCAAACTTTGGACGGACGTGCTTATTTTGTGCTAATGATTTGTGACGACCGGTTGATATTTACCACTTAAGTATTAGATGCATCCCTGGCTGGCTGAACGGGGTTTGAAGCAGGAGGCCAAAAGATTGAAATTAAATCAACAAATCGGAAAATAGGATACGAAGTCAATAAATTAGGCACTGGTGAACCGAAAGACGCGAGCGAAATACCGATTTTAGATATATGCGCAAGGGAGAAGCCGAGGAGAGAAGTGACCGAAGGTTAGGCGCACCCGACAGGTCTTTCATGCACTCACACACACACACACACCGAACCATAACCATGTAGCGCTAAAAAGTCTGAACCTTTCTCTACAACTCATACCGCGTGTCGGGAGTGAGGTTCGAGATCTTTATCCGGAAACGGACAGACAGGTTTGGCTGCTTTACCCATGCTGCTCATCAATGGCCGGGCCTCACCACCCACGCTCGTCACGCTCCTCAAACAGACCACAAAGGCGATAGAGCGCAAACTTACTCAACTGTCAACTCCAGTCAATTGTTTCAAAACCACTCCAAAAATCGACCCGGCATACTCACGCTTACCTTCCTGATCACCCCGTACATAAAGACATTGAGCAGCCAAGGATACATACCGCAACTTTGTCTCAGATCTACTTGCAATGAGAACCCAGCTCTCACCTTGCTCCCTATTCTGGCAACTGCTCTGTTTCCCACATCTAAATTTTAGACGGCTCTTAACAATGCTCCACCTCTTCATGCAAACGCAATACTCTTCACAACGTCTTTATGTCGACCTTGTCGTTGGCCTTTCACAGGTCAACTAAGGTCTATAACACATCCTTTCTAGTTGCTACGTACTTATCACTGACTTGTCTCAATGTAAAAATCTAATTGACACACCCCTTGCCCCTTCCAGAGCCACACCCATGTCCATTGCTAACAACCCCATTCTCATTGTCTCTTATCCTCTTCATGCATTAGTGCACTTTAGTACAACACACTGAACACACATAGCAAACTAATACCTCATTAGGGGCTGCATTGAAAATTATCTACTCTACCCTTACACAACGGAACGCTGTCCTAACCACAGTCGTCCCCTTCACCTTCACATTAGTGATGTCTGAAACCACTCTCAATCCCGCAAACGGCATCCACGCACCACCACCCACAGCACCAATGTTAGAGTATGTGAATTATTCAACATTCAACCACTCCTGCAGATCACCACAGACCTCGTCCGTACTGTATTCTAAACCAACAGCCGGCCGTTGACATCCTTCACCACTTCCTCCTTCCCGGGTTCCCCTTTTTTGACCATCTCCACCTCATTCCAGAACATTTTTTAACTCTTCTTAATTTTTTTTGCACAACCGCTAACCCCATCTATCGTCCGTGTCCCTCTTCGTTCTCCTAACAACACGCTCCTCTATTTTTTTATTTGCTCTATCGTTGTCACAGGCCACCATCGACCTCGCCTGCAACCACTCCTATAAACCTCGTCTCACCAGCTGCACCTCCAATTCACCCTCACCGTCCAGCAATTCACCACCTTTCCTCCTACCCCCGCCCACACGGGGCACACCACACTCCTCTTTCATACCTCTTTCAACATTACCCATGATTTTCCCTCTCACACTGTCATATTCCTCTACCAGCGCCAGCTGAACTCCTTAGCTCCACCTCTAATCCTCTTCCCCTTCGTTTGTTCTCCGTCAACCTCTGCTCCATTTTTAATAATAATTCCCGAGTTCATGACCAAACATTCAACTCTAATCCTCTCTCCACCCGCACATCCATCATCCTAGATAATGAAACAAAAAAAATCAGCGTTCTAACTGAATCATATCGCAAATAAACAGCAATGAAAGAGAGATTAAATGCAACGAAGAATATTTTCAATTCGTTATTGTAACAGCTTCCCTGTCAGGAAATAATTTTATTGAAGAAATTTGACTATTCGAGCCTTCACTCGTATTTCACATTTTCACTGTGTGATGGCGTCCGGATTCTCGGGTTGGAAACCTTCATGGTCTCTTCGACAGAAGTAAGTGACTACAAAACTGATGTCAGCAGAAATGAGCCGCACACATTGTTGACGATGAGGAATTGAGCGCGGAAAAAAATAGCTATCAATAACCGGCAGAGACGGATTGAGAACTTTATCTCCAGAGGTTGATCGACCGGGGACGAAACTGATCAGATGAGAAGAGACGAAAGTGAATAGGACCTCAGATTCAGGGAAAGTTATCCTCTATGTGAGTTGTATTATTAAACAAAGATAATCACGAAGCTCTCATTGCCTCAATTCAATCATTTGCGGAGAGTTTGTGTCCCTCTTTCGCGAATGAAAATTGCATTAATTTCCCAGACGCGACACCTACCATAAAGATGCTCCTAAGAAAATGTGTTCTTAATGTTCGATTCGATACGAACACATTTAGAAATGGTATAACTGATGTTCCTGTTGATGATTTTTTAGTGACACAAAGGTTATAATATATATGACCGAATGAATCTGCAAATTGTTCGTAATGTATTGTTCTAAAGCAACCTTCACTATCTGTGTTAAAGGTAATAGCAGGAATGGCACACACTGAAGGAAGCCGCTTTATCTTCGTTGCCAAATCATAAAATATTGTCATCTGCCGCGTAACATCGTTTCTCAGTTGACGGTGAATTGGGAAAGAATGTAATCAGTGAATTCAAAATATCAACTAACTTATGAGGTGACATAAGTAGGGATACTTACTGTTTCCTTTCGGTATTTTGTCTAGCAAATGTCAGGAGACCAAACCGTGATATTAGTCAGATGCAGTTTTCATTTTGATAGTGCTTATTACTCCCGACAAACTTTACCCAGCATCCAACTTTATTTTTGGTCGATGATTACGCTTATATTTTTTATATTCATGTGTTCTAAAGTTACGCAGAAACTCAATTACCCAAGCCATTAAAGTCTGCAAGTCTGGGCCTGAGGCCACCGTTCTACTTTGTTAAAAAAATGATGAAGGTGAACGGGTAGAAGCGAATTTAGAACTTAACACCGTGGTAGATTATCCGCTACGCCATCTTGGCAGTCTGTTTCATTTTAGGAATTTATATCACCGATAAAAACTCTAATGCAAATAGCAACGATTGTTTCTAAACGCAACTCACGTGTCGATGTGAAGTTGAGTAAAACGTTTATTCTTCGAGAATGGCATAACTATTGGTGTTGTTAACACGTCTGATAAAACAATTCTGATAATGAGAACTAATAAATGGCTACCAAATGAAACCAGTATATCATACAATGAATTGTGTACAGACATGAAAAAATATGATTACCTCTACGAACTTTCTCATAGATTTGTTGTATCTGTTATGATTCCTAAATTTTGCAGAATTATACGTAGGTCGTCACGTGCGTTAGGACAGACGTTTGTCGCATTTACAACCGGCGCATACAAACGTCAGTATAGACCGCATGTAAATGAAAATATTCCAAATTTGAATAAAAACCCAAAATTAATCACCCCAATCTTCACTGTTTCAATGCGACTGTTTCCGATTAATCATTTAACAACCACATGAGGCTTATCGATCCCAATCGTTTCACAGTTAACTGTTTAATCTAAAAAATGTACCAGTGTGCTTGAAAAATACGTTCACGAAATGTCAACGAGCCATAAATTATTCGACATTACTTGTATCATTTTAACAATCGCCATCTTTGTGTTCCAAAAGTTCAAATTGTTCAAATTGAAACAAGAAAAAAATGTAGCGGCAATCTGGTTATATCAATAATTGTATTTTCTATGTCATACTATAGATATATTTATATGTTTCTCTGCTTGTAATATATCATATGCTATCCGATTATTTTATATGACATGATCTCAGCGTTTATATTCGTAGATAATATGATCCAACTGATCATGTTATCACAGGCCATATACCAACGACTTATTTTCTAACAGATGATATATATA